>JAQQZT010000023.1:4211097-4224502 GCA_030068275.1 Clarias platycephalus
TTTTTGTACAGCACTTTGGTCAGCTTTGTTGTTGTTGTAAAGTGCTTAAGAAATAAAATGGTATGGTATGGTATGGTTATGAGGCTTAAAATATTTTTAAGTGCACTTCAATGCCACCCCCCCCAACACACACAAATATAAATAAATAAATAAACAAACAAACAAACAAACAAAAAGCTTTGGTGTATTTGATCAAGTAAGCAAAACCTCCCCATGTTCCTCATCACTATATTCCAGTTTCCAGCTTGCGTTCTCTCTCTTTCTCTTTCTGGCCCACAAGCATAGTGTTGTTTATTACTATCATGATGTCATGCTGCGAATATCAAAGTCTTCTTCCTCAGTAAATCCAGGATTACAGGTCAGATAGACCCTGCTGTAATATAACCCAAATATTATTCCAACTCTGAGATCCTGAGACTGTAAATTAGGAGTCAGTGACCGGTGGTTGTGTTATGAGGAGTGAGCTTCAGACTCGTGACACGACAGAGTAATTACACACCGAGTGTGGAGCGTGGGCGAGCGTTCAGCGCGGCCGGGAAGCCGAGACGAGCGGAGTCAGATGAAGAGAGGGAGTGGAAAAGTATTTAGTGCTTCTTTTGGGTCATGCTAACCTGAGTGTAATCAGAGAGAGAGAGAGAGAGAGAGAGAGAGACCACAAAACATCCACAAGCTGTCCTATGACGCAGCTAAAATCACACAGGCTTTCCAAATCTGCAGCACAAAACAAATAAATAAATAAGTCATTCTCTCAGTCATTTCCTGCCATGTGTCCTTTTGTATTTTTTTTCCAGCAGTGTATACAAATCCTTACTGTCTATGATTCTGACTCATATTTTCAATAAAAATATATTTATGCAACATTATACCCAAGCTCAATTCTGATTGGTCAGAAGGAAAGTAATGATTCGTTCATTGCAACAGCAGCTCAGACATTAGTGCAGCTGCAAATCATATCAAATATTTATAAAGTATTAATGCCATTATTTGAATATATAATGGTTTCCATAGCTACAAATGACACATAGGCATGAAAAAATACATACAGTATAGGCATTTATTAAAAACAAGTGCAAATGTTTATATATTCCATGTGTGAAATGAGCTGATAGTGTGAGCACTTTGTAGCGAGCAGAGGTAAAGTTGTCAGATGGTGAAATCGTGTCTGCAGGGCAGAGGAGGTTATGGTTTCTTGGTAACTTGCCGAGCTTCTTTTGTCATCTTTTTAAACGAGAGAGAGAGAGAGAGAGAGAGAGAGAGAGAGAGAGAGAGAGAGAGAGAGAGAAATACAGGCTGATCATAAAGGAACGACTGTTTATAACCGTTAATGTAATGCAAGTCATGTATTATTAGTTGTATGTTTCATGCTATAGAAACTATAACGTACTGTATAGGTACATATTTACCTGTTTATCCAGGTCACTAGGTGCATCTACCATTTTTTTGGGGTCAATCAATAGATAAATTTGGAGCAAAAGTCCCACGTTAAAGTTGACTTTGAGATTTTGTTACCGGACGTAAATTGTGCCTCTTGATGCCACTTTCTTGTAGGTCAACTTAAAAAAACTGTAAACGCGATTGACATTTGCAGAAGAGTTTAAGCATGGTATAATGATGAGACTCTTAAAACATTTGAATGATGCAAACGTTTTAAAGAAAACTATACGTCCATGAATGACGATCCAGACTGAGCTGGTTCGGAGCCCACTGCAGTCGTTCCCATGATCATTCAGCGAGGGGAACACTTGAAATCGACAGATAACTTGTCACCACACGCATGTGTCTGTGGGAACTGTATACACAATTATTCGCCAACACCACTTGCACATTATAGGAACTCGGCTGGGAGTTATCACCACATCTCCCTTACAGTCCAAGCCATTTCTACATGTTTGGGCCACTTAGGGAATTCCTGGTAGGCCAGGGTTTCCGATGTGAAGCAGGCAGTCCAAAAGAAAACTTTCTGCCAAGCACTAGTGGATAAGTGTAACTGGGGATTATATAGAGAAATTAAGGATTTTTTACTTTGAGAACTGTGTTCTGTTTTCTGGACAACAAAAAGTCCCAGTTTTACTTGAACACCACTAGTAATAATACATGTTAAATGAGATATCAATACTAACCTGTTATAAAGTTATCCAAACTTCTGTAAGTATGTGCAGCCCATATAGCGTTCATTGCTGTATACAGATTAAAGACTAACACGTTCTTATAACATTATTTTCTGTCCCATTTCTTCAGTACTGAAAAACACAGCTACAAACATTGCACAAACATTGGCTGTGCAATGTGAATGACAATGGGGAAACGTGAATGACTGGACATGAAAACTGTCAATTAGAATGTTTAAAAATATATATTTTTTTATAAAACTGTGATTTGAAATACCGTGAGAGCTGTTTAAAGAGACACTGACGGGTCGAAACATACTGTACATTCCTCCGCACCGCACTGTGTATGCTGTACATTTCCGAAAAAGTTTCAGTAGACCTACTGACTCATCTGCTTCAGGGTGAAAACTGAATAAGCCAAGAGTTTAAAGGATTAATATCCAGGATTTGGGAATGTTACCGGGATGAATTATGTGTGTGTCTCTGCATTGTGTGTGTGTGTGTGTGTGTATGTGTGTGTTTCCTTGAGGTTTGTGAATCACATGTCTCCCTGTCTATCCGATGTGATAAGTGTGATGGTTGCTTATACATGCAGGGGTTAATGCATGCAGAAACTTTATGGGCTGAGAACACCATCGCCGTGCTTTTGTCATGCTGATTGAGGCATGTCTGTGCGCCGTAGGCCTCTGATGTCTCTTATGTCCTTCACAGTCTTTTATACAGAGGGGAAAAAAATCTTCTCTCGCTTTAATAGTATCAATAAAGGAGATCTTAAAAGTCAGCAGTGACTCTCTCGATCAGTTAAGATGGAGTTTGTGCAACTTGGGGATACTTTAGCGAAAGTGCACGCTGACTTTTTGACTCTTATGAAGCAGCGTGGCACTAAAGTGGACTTAACTTCATTTGACTCAGGACATAAAAGACGATATATTACGGCAAAATACAGCTGGACGCAGACCTAAAAGGACCATTAGTGAGGGGGCTAGTAATTGTGAAAAGATAAGGGGGAGAAAGAATGAAGGAACGAGAGAAAGAAAGGCGGGAGGAGGTGAAGAGGGAGAAAAAAAAAGTGGATGGGGGGAAAAGGAGGACCAGGCTAGTCTTCAAAGAGATATCAATTTTACCATTAGTTCAATTTGAATTGATCCCCCCCACCCCCCACCGAATCCCCACAATCCCTCCTCGGACGCTAGGAAACAGATGCCCAGATGCTTTTGTTACATCGCCTCAAACACAAAAGTAAGTACCGGAAGAAATAAAGTGATTGTAGTTAGAGAGAGAGAGAGAGAGAGAGAGAGAGAGAGAGAGAGAGGCATGCAGCATCTTTGAGTCCTTTGATTGCTATCTTGAGGCTATACAGTGCAATTACTGGCTGGGAACATTAAAGAGGCAGATTACAAGCAGACAGGCTAGACAGGGAGGAACAGACATATACACTCACTCACACACACACACACGCACACACCAGGTACTGACAGCCGGACACTGAAGCACACACACACACACACACACACACACACACACACACACACACACACACACACACACACACACACACACACACACTCTTTACCTTCAGGGTCAACATGGTCTCATCTGGAAATTCATAGTGCAAGACCTGTAAAAGTTACAAATTAAGGAAGTTACAAAAAGTAACGTTTGTATTTTATGTCTTTATATTTTTACAAGAATGTTATTTCTTGACATTCTTGGCAAATTGCTCTTGTTTGTTCAGTCAGTGATTTCTTCTCTGACTAGTTTAGGAAAATAAATAAATAAATAAATAAATAAATAAATGAATACTTTCTTATACAACTGAGGAAAAAAAATAGTTACAGAACATTACATCCTCATCCTGATCCTTTTTGAAACCTCCTTAGAAACTTCTCTAGCTAGTTAACCTTTTCTTAACTTTATTATCTAATACCATAACTAGCTTTTCGGGTTAACTTTTTTTTTTGTTGTTTTTGATTTTTTCCCGATTTTCTCGCTAATTTAGTCGTGTCCAATTCCTCCTCATCACTAGGGGGCTCCCACATTAAGGCTACTAGTACCACTACTATCACGTGTTTCCTCCGAACCACGTGATGCCAGCCGACCGCATCTTTTCGAAACTGCTCGCCCACGCACCGTAAGGGCGGTTTAACACACAGGACAGAGGACAGCACTATCTGCTCCTTCCACATGTGTGAGCTCACAGACGCCCCTGATTGGCTGTAGAGCCATGATTAATGTGGGAGCACGAAGTACCTCTTATCCCACCCCTCTGAGAGAGCTCGGCCAATCAGCTCTCTAGACCTCCGGCTGTGGGAGGTTACAGCATCACCAGGAAATCGAACCAGCCATCTCCGGATGATAGGGCGAGCACTTTACCACTGCGCCACTCGGAGGCCCCTCGGGTTAACTTCAAACTAACCATAATATCCCTTTAGCATGTTTAGTGACCTTTAATATGAAATAAAATAGCTTATAATAAAATTAAAACAGAGCAGGTAAATATAGAGCATGTAGCTAAAACATTCTGAAAATAACATCTAAAATCTCAAATGATGTCATTTTTGGTGGAAAGGCTGCTCATGCTGCATCACTCTGTGCTAAAAAGTGCTATCCATCCGCTTCCATATACAATACATGAGCTCACGGGTGCCTGTGACTGGCTCCTGTTGCAGCGATTGACGTCTAGAGACATCATACACTCACCTGGTTTCATCTTCTTGTCATGCCATTAAGAGCCGAACTCTCTCTTAAACTTTTCAACTTGCAAGCAGTTACAACGAAGCCACTCAGAATGAAACTCCTAAAAATCCTCAACTTACAGCAGGACTGATCTGTGGCTAGCGATAGCATAGATCAACCAGCTACTAACAAATTCCACAAGCCATTAAAACAAAGATGATCTTTAAATGATCGAGAGCTCAGGAGTTGGGTCAACTTTATTTGATTAGTTATATACTGTATATTGCGAAATTTATTCTTGCTCGCTAAATGGCTACTATGAGTATCCAGCTGTTGCTACATAAATGGACAGATGATATATTTATATTATATTTACATTTCAGCATTAGGCGACGCCCTTATCCAGAGCGACTTACATCTTTATTTCATTATACATTTGAGCAGTTGAGGGTTAAGGGCCTTGCTTAAGGGCCCAACACTTGGTGGTGGTGGAGTTTCTAGACTGGGACCTTCTAGACTAAAGTCTAATGCCTGGTTATGTGACTGTTTTATGCTGTTCTATTGGCCCATTTTTAGCTTATATGCAGTAACTTTATTGCAACCCTAAATTGCTAAATAGTTATAAAAATAACAACACTAAAATAGAATCTTTTTGGCTACAAAACATTAAAACATTGAATAGAAAACTTTTAAACCTATAAACTCTTATTTTCAAAACTTGGGCCATCCATCCCCACAAGCTCCTACATGCTCGGCAGACATTGGCACAGTAGACGTATAGATGGAGGGATGAATGTGGGAGTCGAGAGGAAGCACGGAAGAGAGCGAGGGAGTGAATACGGAAGAGATGAAGAGATCAGAAGAGGAAACGTCGGGAAGTGGAGGAAGGGAAGGGAGGTGAGAGGTAAGAAGGGGAGGGTAGGAGAGGGGAGGGTCACTCATTTGTTTCCAGTTTTCCCGCAGCTCTAGGGTTGGCAGTGCTTCTTCTTCTTCTTCTTCTCCTTTGTGATTTACTGCTTCTACCGACATGACCACATCTAAAGCTTCAATAATTAGAGGCCTCTAAAAGTGGCCAGTTAAGGTCTGGAGTAATGAATTTTTTGGCCTGGATACATTCCTGTGTAGATCTCTATGTGTGTGTGTGTGTGTGTGTGTGTGTGTCTGAGAGTATAATAAGTGGGTTACTGTGTGTGTTTGTTTAGAACAAGGTGTAACACGGAGCTTCTCTTGTTTTCATAAGCTTTGATTCCAGCGCGTCGTGCCGGCCTGGCGAGCGGCTCTTTACAAGGTTGTTTCCTCCACCGAGATCCTTGTTGTGGTGATTAAATATATCCCCAGAGCAAGGCATCAATTACGGGGCTCACAACACCGACGACAGAGAGCCAAGCCTGGCTGAGCAGCACCACGACGGGGCCAGATACGAGCCTCCGGGGAACAGGGGAGCACGGCGAGCACAATAGATGTGTGTTTGTTTAACCTTCGCGATCAGTTTAGATTAGAACGGCATAGAAGTGCATAAATACAATCTTAACAAATGACTTTTTACCACATTAATCTTTGTTGCTCAATTTCCAAACCCTCCCCCACCACACACACACAAATCATATTAAGCTTACTTCACACAGAGTACATATTTTGTTTCAAGCTGAAAATAACTAGCACCTGTAAAAGACAAAAATTATTCCTTATGAAAATATAAATGCGAGAAAAAGACAACATGGACATTTGTGTAAATAAAGTTAAATCTGTTCAATTATACAGTGTATTCAACAGCTAAAGTGACCATGAACCAGTTTAAGGAAAATAAGAACCTGATTCACATATTTTATAATAATTTTTATTCACAATCAAATAGAATTGAATGCAATAAACATCTACACAAAATGTCTGTTCCTGTCTCTCCAAATCCTTAAACTGTTTCCTAGATGATGGAAATGTTACAAAGATTGTTGTTTGTTTGTTTGTTTTTGTGGAACACACACCCATAAGCTCTAGAGGCAGGAATCATCAGATCAACTGTACGATTCAGTGGGATTTTAGATTTAAGATTTAGATTTTAGATTTAAATTTAGAAAAATTGCATTTTCAATTTGGCTAGCCAATTGGCTTAAGTTACTTTAAACTGTACAAAACTCATTAAATACTATAGGGAAATACTGGATACTTAGACCTGGAGTAAAATACATATACATACAAGGGGTGTTCAAGTCAAACCAAGACTTTAGATTGTGCAGAATAACAGAACACAGTTATGAGAGTAAAATCTTTATATATATAATCCCCTGCTACACTAATGCACTTATCCCAGTGTTTCACTAGGGCTTGGACACCATCAAGGTGGAAAGTTTCCTCAGTATGCCAGGGTCATGATCAGACTGCCTGCTTCACGTCTGAAACGCTGGCCTCCCAGGCACTTCCAGAAGCATGTGGAAATGGCTGGGAGCAAGGTCAGGACTATATGTTGGCAATAACTCCCAGACGAGCTCCTTTTATGTGTAAAGTGGTGTTTGTGAAAAAGTGTGTGTACAGAAAGTTGGCGACATCTGTTGATTTTCAACGATCAGGCGTTCAACTTGCTGAATGTTCACGGGAACAAATGCAGTGGGCTCTGAGCGTCCTCGGCCGTGATCGTCATTCACAGACATACGGCCTTCTTTAAAGTCTTTGCACCATTAAAATGTGTTACTGTAGCTAAGAGTCTCATCACTGTACTGTGACTGAAGTCTTCTGTAAATATCAATCGCTCTTAAAGCCTTTGTTCAACATAAATTTAATCACATGTCCTGGTTTGACTCGAATGCTCCTTGTTTTTGTCGGTGAATAGTCCAAAATGCTTCATAGACCATTTATTATTATTTTATCATCTTTTGTTTAATCTTGTTCTTTCATTATTTTGTCTTTTGAATGAAAATTTTAATATTTTTTTAATTCTGATTTGAAAAAACATCATCATTTATGTTCTTACACCTACTATGAGTCACAACATGCATCATCATCGTCATCATCATCATCATCGCTGTTATCTTTCTGACCCTCACAGCCAAAACAGATTCATTCATCTTCAGCTCCCCAGTGTCACTCGAGCATTGTTTGTGTTCAGCAGCTGACCATGGCATGAACTCTCTGATGAGTTCACGTCCAACACCATCTCAGGTTTCCCCTGGGAACGGAAGTCCCTGATGACCTCGTCCCCGGTGGTCTCTGGCAGATGAACACACTACGGGAATGGCAGGTATGTTCTAATGGAATTGGGCAAGTTTGTAAATGAAATACTCAACACGCTTCATTAACACCACAGACACCAGCTCCTGTTCACTGGTCGTGTTAATGGGTGCAGAAACTTGCTTATATAGAAGTAATTAAAACCCAACTACAGTTTTAACTATATGGCTGCAGCATTAGAACATTAACTTCTAATACTGATTTAGCGGAAAGATACAAACTTAGCTAGTGGTATTAGCAAACTAGTTAAAAAAAAATTACTGCCTCAATGGCAAAAAACATTAATTTAGCATTATGGTAACAACTAGCTAATAGTTACCAAACAATAAATAAATACATTTATAATAATAATAATAATAATAATAATAATAATAATAAAATAAATAAATAAATAAATAAATAAATAAATAAATAAATAAATAATAATAATAATAATAAATAAATAAATAAATAAATAAATAATAATAATAATAATCCACAAGCTATGCTATGATAGTCTATAGCTTCTTGAACAGCACCTGTTTTTCGTCAATAGATAGCATATAGTGTGTTATATAGTTAGTTAATCTAGTTTAAATTAGCTCCATGGTCTAAATTTAATAACTTTACTGACTTTTTAAATGGTTTTACTTGTTCTGTTGAAATGAACAAAAATAAGCTGACAAAAACTGCTAGCAACAAATCAAATTCAAATTTTATTTGTCACATACACAGTCATACACAGTACGATATGCAGTGAAATGCTTAAACGACCGCCAGTGACCTTAAAAGAGAATTAAAGCTTATACTAAGAAATAAATATGAATAAAAGAAATATGATAGAAAATTTTATTTAACTAGGATAAAAATAGAAATTAAAATAGAAATATACTGTACATAAAATAGAAATAAAAATAGAAATATACTGTTCAATAGAACATTTAAAAAAAAATTGAAATTTGTTGAAAGAAAGATGGTGTGCAAATATGCATAAAGAGTGTCTTATTAAGGTGCCTTATTAAAGTGTCTTTGTGCAATAGTTCAGAATGTAAACATAAACATGTAAGTGTAGATGTGCGTGAATGTGTCCATACTAGAAGAGTTGCGATTAAAACTTTAATTGAAATGCTGACAAGATAGACATAAAAGTATAAGAAAGTTTGTTTGTTTCATTTTGTATAAAACAAAATTGCAAGAAATGTTACAAATGTTAAACGGTAATGTTAACTTTCAAGTTAAAAAAAAAAAAAAAAATCTTCAAATTTGTGATTGTCAGAAAAATAACATTGTGGTAATATTCAAACCATACACAGTATGATGCTCAATAAAATGCTTACACGACTGTTTGTGACCTTCGAAAGCAAAGATGAAATAATAAGAAAATAGGTAAGAAAAGACGATTTGCACTAGAAAACAGTTACAGTAAAAATATATAAAATGTATGAATTATATGGAATATGCAAAATACAAAGGGTATTAAAAGGAAAGATATGGCATGTAGGCAGAGGTGGAAGGTAACTGAGGGCTGATGTACTTAAGTAAACTTAAGTAAAGTGTACTTGTAAAGCGAGAACTTCTACTTTTACTCGAGTAATATTTGCTGTAGGGAATCTCTGCATTTACTCAAGCACAAGATTTGTGTACCTCTGCATGTAAGTATAACAGCTGCAGTATAAATGAATAATATCTGCGAATATTTTTTTTATTTGTATTTGAAATTCTAATAAATACTGACAATATTTAATACATACTAATTAATTCTTCAAAACACATAACTGGCATGGCTGTCTCAACATTTTTTTTGTTTGTTTCTTATGTTCAGTATATACAGTAGGTGTATTTATAAAGCAGGTTCTTTAGACTGAACACCACTTTGCAATTACCATGCTGGCTATATATATTGTGAATGAATCATTTATCTTTTCAGATCAATGCCAAGACCAGATTGGAAATTAAACCCAACTAGAGGAAAACAGCAGAGCAATTCTATAAGGTCTATAACAGTGTTTAAAACATTAAAACATATTGAACTACAAATAGCTGCTGCTTTCTAGTGAAGCTCTGAGCTATTAGTTGTTCATCTGCTATGAGCTTCATTCTGCTCCTGGCATCCAAAACATAACCGTACAACTGTTTCTGTATCTAAAGAGCAACAAGTGGAAAGGAAAAAGAAAAATATTAGATTAGATGAAGAGAAGTGTGATGTTACACAAGCGCATACACAATCCATGTCTCTCTATGCTGTGAAAGACATGCATGGGCTTGGTTAAACCTCTGAGTCACAGAGCTGGGAATCCTCAACAGAAATGACCTTTGACCCTGAACCTGAGCCTGTTATAATTTGGTTGCTTAAACCCATTTAACCATTTAATGAACTTGACTCAATGACCTTACTGCAGTGCGTGTTTTAATCTTCTCATGTTACATAATTTGTTTTAATTTCTTACATATGGTTAAATATGGACTTAATGAGTTATTACATTATGTTTAATTTCTAGTTCGTTCACTCATTTTTATTAAATAAAACAGTAACACTGAAAGCACACAAGGTAATTGGTGGCTAATTGGTGTTCTCAAATTGCCAGTAATGTGTGAAGAAGCATATGAGTGTGTGTGTATGTATGTGCCCTACGATGGATAGGCATTCCGTCCAGGGTATGACCCGCCTCGTGCCCTAAGTCTCCTAGGATAAGCTTCAGGCCCCCCGCGACCCTGTATACAGGACTATCTTATCATTTTCATTCATACACACTCACATTTCATACAAACTTCCATAATTCTTTTGATTGTGTAAAGCCGCTTTGCGACACTGTCAACACTACAAGACACTACAAGACAAACCCGGACTTTTGATCATGCAGAATAACAAAATACAGTTATAAGTCCTTTATTTCTCTATATAATCCCCTGCTACACTAATGCACTTAATGCACCGAGTCACCTAAGCTGGGATTGCCATTTGTGGATGTACAACCTTCTTTAAAATGTTTGCACCGTTCATCACTCATCATCTTTCTGTGCTCAAAGTCTTCTGTAAATGTGGATCAGTTTTATGCCTTCATGTCAAAATTTCGCCACAAGTCCCGGTTTGACTTGAACGGCCCTTATACATAGTTATGCGGCTACCTTGTTGTTTACAAAAGATAAACATAGAGGTTTTTACACCTCGTATCTCAACTGCATAAGATGTGAAAATGACACGATTCCCACTTCCCACTTCCGAGGTAAGCGCTGGGCCGCGGTCCCTGTTGCTCCTATTCTTAACTACTGAGGGGCTTGATTTATTCTGCAGGAAGCAGAAGTGACTACAGCAGATGTCTATAGAAGCCCGAATTGAGATTGACTACAGGAAATCCTGAAATACGCAAAATCTGTCTCGTTTAATATTGATTACACCAACAACCCACCTGTTCCCTGTCCTCCGTCATCCAGAGCCTCTCTAATCGATGACGAATAACCATGTATCCTTCAAAAATGACTTGATAAACACGCACACCAGTTTCTTTTATGCATCTGCTGCCATACACTCGCTGAATATGAATGCGTTTCATTGTGTACCTCTACCTGTACATGTGTGTATTTCTTTTTTATAGCACTCTGTTTGTGTGAGATGAGTGACAGCTAGCCATCTGTCCTTCTTCCATCCATCGTTGAATCTTTCAATGTCTTTCAGAGTGTGTGAGGCAGAGAAAGCAGCAGCTTAGGAATGCGTGTGTGTGTGTGTGTGTCTGTGTGTGCACGCTCAACAAAGTGGGTATGTGTGTATTGTTTATAATAATAAACCATCTGGACAAAGATGTTTGTGCAGAATTTATATTGAACAGCTGAAAAAGCAGAGCTTCTGAACACTGACGGAGTGGATGGTGGTGCAACGGACCACACTGACAGAGAAATGAGGGAGAGAGAAGAAGAAGAAGACGACCCTAGAGTCATATTTTAAAAGAGATCTATTTTAGAAATAAAGGAATTCTCTAGCATTTTTTCAGTCTAAACTTAATCCATCTGTTTAGTTCCCATAAACTATAACTGTGATACAGTCGGGAAACCGTGAAAAGAACTTATTAAAAGCTAAAACTTTTTCTAGATGAAAGTTTGCTTGTTTTTCAATCCAAATGCATGTGTCAGGTGGGTGATTCTTGCAGAATTATGATACACACCATGAAGAATTAGTTTGTTTAATCATTCGTCTATATATCCATTTATTGTGAGTGCCATGCTGGTACCAGGAGTTCTGGGCTTGAGACAGGAATACACCCTGGATGTCACCAAGAATTTCATTAAGTACTGACAATGGAGACTCCTTCCATAAATACCGAAGACAAATCACAATAGAACACATGTTGGATTAGTTTATTTGATTTGTTCAATCCACTGTTCAATTTCTTGAATGAGTCACTACTATAGAACATATTCTGTATAAGTCTATGGTTGATATGAGCAAATAGATTTTGATAATAAAGCTGCACTGTGGTCAAGCACATACTTATGCTGTAGTATAATAAAGTACATATTTTTTTCTCTTGAGGTGGGTGTGGCTATATGTGTCACTTAACAGAGCCAATCAAATTGATAGTTTACCATCTATAGATGGAGTATGAAGAGAGAAGACACAGAAATGGTGGTAATGTGCCTACAAGTCATTACGATACTAACCAATCACAAATGAAAGCACAGCGCAGCAAGGCTTTCTCCTAAATAAAGGCAAGTAGACTATGAAATTAGTACAAGTTGCAAACAAGATGTAAGATACTGTACTCAACCTTAGAAAATTTTATTAGATTTTTTTGTATTTATAAGTTAGACAGAGAGTTCTGCCGCACTGAAAGGCCTGAAAATATAATTATATCAATGATTACATTAAAGCTCATCAGATTATTTTTAGCTTTAACCTTTTAACTATTTCTACAAACTCTTTCCCCATCGATGACAGGTGCTTACACAAGTACTGTAAATAAATAAAGAAATAAAGAATTTGCTTATACGGAAGTCATGCCAGTGTGTGTCAATGGGAGTCTCCAGAGCTCAAACGGTGTAGTTGGGTTTACGTAGATGTCAGGTAGAACCAAAGTAATCATTACTTTTAAAAGGTGTAACATTGATCGCTACCAGAATATGGGAGGTGTAACAAAAATGTAGAAATCACCAAATACTCATATTATTATTTGAAACAACCAGAAACAACAATGAACAAAACACACCTGATCATATACCTTGTATACTACTGTGTGTATATATATACATACAATGTTTTGTATTATATTCATTACAAGTGACTATTGAAAAAGTCAGTTTGAAAATGTGGGTTTGAAAACAGGCTGACCTGCTATAATTTACATGTTAGCACCCCTCAACACACACACACACACACACACACACACACACACACACACACACACACACACACACACACACACACACAC
>JAQQZT010000023.1:4230736-4242515 GCA_030068275.1 Clarias platycephalus
AGTACAGATAATTGCGTGAAAATGTAAGGAGTAGAAGTAAAAAGTCAGCTGAAAAATAATTACTCCAGTAAAGTATAAATACCAAAGATTTCTACTTAAGTAAGGTAACGAAGTATTTGTACTTCGTTACTTGACACCTCTGCTCATCACCATACTGTGTTTGACGTCTACTGTAAATGTTATTCTGCCTTCATTCACCAGAAAGTCCCGGTTTGATTTAAACATCCCCGGCACATCGTTTAGTGTTCTCTCTGATACAGAAACACTACGTTCTACCTTTTACTTTAAGAAACAAACCAAAACTCCTTTGCAAATAAAGGATTAGATTCTGGTGGGAGGAGGTTCCATTTTTCAGATTTATATCCAGATCTCATACAAACATAAGCGATACATTTGTCCTCCGAAATGACCTGAAAGCGTCCAATTAATCAAATGTTATACGTAAATACTTCACCAGAGATGGAAATGGATGATGAACGAACAACTAAATGGCCGCTCTCTAATGTAACGCCACTAGCACTCTTCGCCCTGATGCTCCACTCTGCTTCTGTCTCCAGGGCTTTGATTGATGAAGTGTTGTTACTAGAGATTTATCCACGCGAGACAGAGTGTCTATAATGTATGAACATTTAAACACACACTTTCTGAAAGCTGCATATGTGGCCATAATGTGTGGACACATTTAGTCCGGGTCAACAGCTTGCAGCTTTTTACCTGCTGTCGCCAGGTTTTCCCTTCACCGTCATTCACTTTAGCTTCTGCCCTGCCCCCTGAGACACACACACACTTGTACACACGCTCCTTCTGCTGCCTCTCCAGCATGTCACATGACCGGCTTCTCCAGTAGCTGCAAGTTCTCTGCACGCTAAGCACATAAAGCCGTTTGTTTGGCGCAAAGCCACTGAACGAAAAAATTACTTCCTTGAACCCGACACGGCTATAATTAAGTGTTGGAAAGCAGCGAGCAGGTCCCACAATTTGTAGTGCAGCAAATCATATTTTCCACCCGAGAGATATGGACATAACCAATGATTTAATACGTGGAATGTCATAATTATTTTCGGGGATCGGGTTGCTGCTAATGGGAGCACGCTTGAAAGCCCTAATTAGGTTTTTGTAGTCGACTGTCACCGGCGAGGGCGAGGACGAGAAAAGAAAAGGTGGCTGAGGAAATAAAGTTCGCAGCGCCAGGGCCAAGGCTGTAATTTGAGCTTCGGCTCCAGGACGGGGCGAAATCACGATCGCTTGCGCACAGCAAAACACGCAGAGCGTAATTGCGAGGTGTCGACCCACACCTTGTGAGTGCACGCACGTGTGTTTGTGTGCATTTGTATATGTGTGTGTGTGTGTGTGAGGGGGGATTTTTAGAGGGTGTATGATTACTGGGGGTATTCTCTTTGTGAGACAAGTGTGGAGGAGAAATAGAAGAGGAAAAAATCTAAACACAACAATTATAAAGTGAGTCATTCACCCAGACATTCAGGTAATCATGACTTTATATAAGGGCCTTGTGTAATAAAAGAAAGAAAAATAAATAATGTGGGTAAAAAGTTCCAATAGGCAGTTTGTTTGTTAAAGAAAAAAAATAAAAATAAAGACTTCACTTTGCAGCTGGCATGAGCTATATGTGGGATAATAATACCAGATATGATGATAGAGTAGCCTGTAAGAAGCATCCGCTGCATGCCTGAAGCATGAGGATATTTGCTCTGGGTGTGTGTGCAAATGTGGGCGAGTGTGTTTTAGGCATAGTTCAGTGTCATCTCTGCTACAAGCCTGATGTTGAGAAAATAGAAATCTGGCCAAGATCACTCAAAAGCAATAAATTTTTTTTTGCTATTTCAGGATTGAAAGTGTTGCAGCGTTCTTGTAGTTGAATCCTTCTCTGCTGTTTTTCATATTGAAGCATATTATTCAGGAGCAACAGTACTTTTATGTGAAGTGTGAAGGTACAAGAATGAGGACTGTAAATCCGGATATGCTGAGGAAGTTTTGGGATTATATGGGTTTATATGAAACTTGCAATCCGGATATATTTGTTGAACAATATGATTATGAATAACCATTTAAACTATGCTGCTGGTAAAATCTGTATTAATATTTTGTCATATTCCAGGAAACAGGGCTAATGTTCTAAAATCAAAATATAAACATGAGCTAAATAAACTCATACTTTCTCTGAGCATTTCTTTTTTCTGTTGATGTTGTTGGCAAATATCAAGATGGTACTGGAAAAGGCCATACTGTATTGATTTTATTAGCTGCTTTTAGCACAACAGCATGATAGTATAAACTGGAACATAACATAACACTATCTCATATCAGCTGCTGGAACAATCTAGACTTTCAGTAACTTACAGTCTCTGAATAACTTACAAGCTTACAGTAAGTTTTGTTTTGTTTTTATAGAAACAGTCTTAAGGACTTACAGTAGCCATACAGTAACTTACAGTCTCATCGTAGCTTAGTCCAATAGTATGAATTGTATAGTAGCTTATATTTATACATAAACTTTCAATCTCACATCAACTTATTTTATAATAACCTACAAACCATGTGTAACTTACATTCTTAGTTACTTACATGGACACATTAACTTAGTTTTATAGTAATAGTTTTACAGTAATGGTCATACACTAACTTTTTAAATTTATGGTCTCACTGTAACGTTTATAGTTTCATAATAACCTAAATTAACTTACAGTCTAACTTACTTACAGTCTTACTGTTAATTACAGTCCAGCAATAACTTAAAGTCTGACTGTAATTTACAATCTTATAGTACTTTACAATTTTCGAGCAACTTACAATCTTACAGTTTTACATAAATATAAAATCCTACAGTAACCAACAATCTCACAATAGTGTCTTATAGTAATCACAGTATTACAGTAACACAAGCTAACTTACATTATTACACTAACTTGTGCTTACAGTAGCTTATAGTGGTGAAGTCAGTTTTTCTCTAATGGTCATCTACACATATATAATAATTTATAGATTTCAGTCTTATTGTAACTTACAGTCCAACAGTAACTCACATTCTCAAAGTAACTTTCAGTATTACACAAATTTACAATCTCAAAGTATTTTGTCTTATAGTACTCAATTGTTTTCTGAATGTTTCACCTCTGACTCTTTGTTAAATCCACCTGTCCTCTGCTTAGGTCTTGTTTTGTATTTCCAGTTTGTTATATTTGATGTTTTGTATGTTTGTTGACTTAATGTTTCTCTACTTGGGTCCTTCAATGTCTGTTCGTATTATCTCTTTTTGTTACATTCATTGTAAAGTGTCCTTGAGCTCTGGAAAGGCGCTATATAAATAAAAATTATTATTATTAGTAGTAGTAATAGTAGTAACCTATGGTCATACAATAATTTACAGATTTCAGCAATTTCAGTTTTATATTAACTTCCAGATTACAGTAATTTAGTCTTATAGTATCTTCCAGATTACAGTAATTTACATTCTTATAGTGACTTGCAGATTACAATAATTTACAGTTTTATAATACCTTCCAGATTACACTAATTTACATGCTTATAGAGACTTGCAGATTGCAGTATCTTAGTCGTATGGTATCTTGCAGATTACAGCAATTTACAGTATTATAGTGACTTGCAGATTACAGTAAGTTAGTCTTATAATAACTTGCAGATTACAATAATTTACAGTCTTATAATAACCTCCAGATTATAGTAACCTAGTCTTATGGCAATTTCCAGATTGCAATTTAGTTTTATATTAACTTCTAGATCTGAATCATTACTGTACTTCTAGATCTTAATCATTACTGCAGTACTACATATTTATTATAACATGTTAGGTATTCTGATATCATGATGTCATAATGTACTCATGTTGTGCATGCTGTTTATGTGAACTTTTTATGCATGTAACTAATATACTTGAAATAAATTACATGTTGTTTAACCATGTTATGAATGTATGAATGCAATTTATATTGTAGGACAAGTGTCATTCAAGTTTAATGTGTAATTAGCAGCTTGTAAAAACATTTGCTAAGTTTCTCTATAGCATCTGAATAATGTGATTTAAGACAAGTGAAAGTCTGTTAATTTCTCTCGAATAGACCTAAATATTGTTTTACAATGACATGGAAATTCAGACAAGAACTACATGGGTGTGTCTCTAACAAAAATGAAGGTGCTAAACTGTGTGTGAATGAATGTGTGTGAGTGTGTGTCACCTGTCCAAGGTGAGTAAAGTGTTACAGAGTTTCCCCAGATGTGCGGTAGGGATTGGTGGATGTCCAATGTCCAACCCCCCTGGGCACTTAGCAACAGACACATAGAGACACGACAGCTTCCTGTCAACAAACAGCATTCTCCAACACCAACAAACACACACACACACACACGCACACACACACACACACACACACACACAGTCCCTATCAGTCATTAGCTTGTAGGGAAGTTAAAAGCAGACATTAGGTCAGTGGGGAAGCTATGAGCAAGCGAACAGCATGTGTGTGTGTGTGTGTGTGTGTGTGTGTGTGTGTAAAGGTAAAGTGCATCACAGACTACTTATTAACAGCACACAGTGTCACTATTATCTTTCATCTCCTGCTGTATTTATTTATATATTTTCTTCATTTTATAGTGTGTTAGAACACAAAATTGAGAAATCTGACCAAAAAGCACATTTCGATTTTAACTGCACATATCACTCACTCACACTTCTTCTTTGACTTTCGGCTGTTCCCTTTCAGGGGTCGCCACAGCAGATCATCTGCCTCCATCTAACCTTATCCTCTGCATCCTCACAACTCACTCACTCACTCACTCACTCACAGGCAGGGTACCCCCTAGTTGGGCTGCCAATCCATCGCAGTGAACACAAGGACACACACACTCAAGCAATTTGGAAACACCAATTAGCCTAATCTGCAGGTCATTCGGGGGGAAAATAGCACAAGGAGAACATGCGAACTCCATGCACACCGACCCAAAGGTGGGTCATGAACCCTGAATGTACAAGGCCACAGTTTACTAACCACCAGTTTCAGGGATGAAATGAAAGAAATGGAAGCAAATGCTTTACTGCAAAGTGCCTAAAGATACAATTTAAAATGTCGGTTGTTTATGTAACAACCTCAGCAGCGACCTCATTTCCCCTCTTGTCTGTTCCAACCTCTCAGAAAACAGCATCACCAGTATACTAATAACACATGTAGCAAAGTGCATTTGTAGCCAAATAATCAACAATGTAATAATGATTTCGCTGCAGTCTATTGCAATAGAGCAATTAGATTTACTTTACTAAATGCTTTTTTCAGCACCTACGATGAAACAAAATGTATTTGATTTTAACCAACTATATAAACATAACTGAGAAAAAAAAAGAAATAAAAAATCGATCACATAGGAAAAGAAATAACATATTACAGATAGTAGATACATATGATTTAAAAAAAATATTTTAGTTGGGTTGTTTTTATCATCTATGCTTACACATATTTAAAAAAATCATTTTAAAAAAGTTTATTTGACTCTTCCTGTGTTCAGTTCCTTAAATGAGCCGCTACGATATAAAATATTATAATTATAGTATAATTCCAAGTGCATTAATGTAAAAATGGTAGTTCAAATCAATGCCTTGTGACAAAATAGTTAGAATAAAGTTCTGCTGTGGTTCAGGTACATACATTTTTCTAGATTAGAGTCAAATATTACAAGAATTCATGTATGTAAACATTTTAATGTTACATACACAGTAATATATACTTTTGCAAAAGGTGACTTAATAAATACTTGATTTTGACAGTATTGTTTGTGAAATTAAATATTTAATGTACCAAATGACTTAAAATTTAGCAGTAAGTGAAAATACAAAATACAAGCTTTCTCTGGCCCACCATATGAAGCGCTGGACAAGAAAATAACTTTAAAAATAACTTACATACTGCTTAAAATCTCTTCCTTAAAATATTGAGCTACTTAGTACAATTAGCAAAATATCTTATACAACAATAGACTATGATTTAACCTTAAATTCAACTAATAGTTTACTTGTTATCTGTTGCATTTATAGTATATTATAGTATATTTTTACATCATTTTAGAAATTTAACAATATTCAACCTTAGGTTTTCTTACTGTACGTTTGTACTTGTGTAAACCTTTTAATAAATCTTAATGAGATTTTTCACCAGACACTGTGGCATGTTATTAATGCATCATCATAATTAAGCAGTGCAGTTTCATTTAATTTAAGACCCTATTTGAGTTACTAAAAGTTGGTTAACAGAGTTGAAAAGTTACTGAACAACTTCCACACAGGATGTTAATTAATGCGTTTTATTTAGTGCAATGTAATTAGATAAGTTAATGATTACATGTATGGTCACACTGCATTAAACACAAATCTCTGAACTACAGTATTTGTTGCACAGCAACTATTTTTAACTTGTTAGATCATAAATTAATGAGATCGCTAGAAGAAATGGTGCTGGTTCAATGCTTGTAACCTACAGTCTAAATACCAGCAGAGAAAACAAAAGTTAATGCAAGTTGCTGCAAGTTTTTAATTATACATTTACAGTTTTATGCTACGTATGTCTGAGTCGACTTAAGGAAATATCCAAAAGATGGCAAGTAAACAATTTGTTCATGAATAAATGCGAAACTGGAAAGACAGGAAGAATCGCGTGTTATTTATGTTACAAACACTTCCATGCAATTTTCTCTTTGTCTGGAATGTACAAACTTTAGTAACAGGTTTTACCAAAAAAAAAAAAAAAAACCTTCATGCATTTTAATCCCACCAAGTGCTGCAAGTCCCTGTGAATTCCATAATGTCTCAAATGACACAATATGCTTGGGAAAGGCCTGCTGGCATGCGGCGTACAGACAAGTCATGCTCCAACACTGCCATGGAGTAAAACAACACCGCCGGGTCTGTGTCCGACTGCAGATTAGATTTCCTCTCACTGTCAGCACAAAGCATCCTGGATCTGATCTTACTCTCCGGATCAGAAATGCAACTGAAAAATATTTAACCTTGTGTGCTGATCATGTCCGAGGTTGGTTTATTGTGAACAGATAATAATGCAATTTAATATATAACACTGACATTATGTCATTAAGACAGTGACAGTATGTACAGTATGCAGTATTGGACCGACATTATAATGCAATAGGAACTTTGAACTACAATTTGCCAAGACATATTTTTTTTTCTTTTTGGACAAGGATTATGTAATCTACAGTTTGTTTGTTTTTTCCATACATGAGTGTTTCATTAATGTCCTGTCATCTCACCTTGTCATCTCACAACAACTCATATCACCCTTTTTGGATTCCTTCTTACGAACATCATTGTTATTATTAACATCTAAATCCAAAGGGTCCAAAACTGCATGCAATCTATCTCAACATAGCTAGCGGAAAAAGAAGAAAAAAGCATTTAGTGAACAGTGTAGAAGCGACTCTCAAACTCGTGCATCCTCCTTATTTTTTTCCACTACAGTACATTGCTGGTGCAAATAAAACCTTACCTCTACCTTCCTACATAGTGCACTACATGGCAATTCAAATGCAGCCACTTGGAATACTTTACTAGTGCTATATTGTTTGGGAATCGCCTCATCATCCAATTTGGCTGTTCGTAGCGGTTCTATCAGTTTTACTCGTGACAGTTCGGGAAGATTTGCAGTTAAATGCGCATACACCTAATTTACACACTAAGATGCTAAGATGTTTTTATACCTGGTGACTACACTCGAAAATATATTTGACACTCCCTAACCGCATCATTCTGCACTGATGTCTGATGTGCATCCTCGGGGTATCCATAGGATCGTCTATTAACACAAGATTGGACCGGTTCAGGATCAAATTTGAGAATTTAGCCCTTCTTTATTTCACTATACAATTCCTTGCTACACTAATGCACTTATCTCAGTGCTTCGATACCATAAAGGTAGAAAGTTTTCTCAGTATACCAGAGCCATGAACTGACTTCCTGCTTCCCATCTGAAATGTAGGCCTCCCAGGAACTCCATAAATGGCCCAAACATGTGGAAATGTCTTGGAGTGAGATCCGGACTGTATGGGGGATGTGACAGTCGAGTTCCTAATGTGCAAGTGGTGTTGGTGAATGATTGTGTGTACAGCTCCCACACACAGACATGTCTCTTCTTCATATTGCTAAATGTTCACAGTAATGTCAGCAGTGAGCTCCAAGCCACCTCGACCGGGATCGCCATTCACAGACATACTGTACAGCCTTCTTTAAAACGTTTGCACCTTTCAAATGTTTTAATACGGCTCAGAGCCTCATAACCGTGCTGTGCTTAAATTCTTCTATAAATGTCAATCAATTCCTGGTAATATTCATGATTTCATAATTTCTCAATAGTAACATTTTAAACACAAAACTCCCATCACTCCCTTGTCTTCAAGTGGAAAAGGGTAAGTGATCCCCCTCACTACTGTAACACTGTACATTAACCACTGAGTGAATAACTCTATGTGAGAGTTAATCACATGTACGATGGTCACTAGATCAAACACACACATGCACACACACACATACACAAAAAAACAAAACAGTACATTCATTTTTCACAGCTTAAATGCATTATTTGTTGTTTTTGGATTATTGTGCATGTGTTTAGGACTGTCTGTGTTCCCTGCTAATGAGTCACTGTGCAAGCATGTGTGTACATGTGTGTGTGTCTATGTGTACGTGTGTATGAGAGAGATTTGGTCGTGCATATAATAGGCTGTAAGCACTCTCTCTCTCTCTCTCTCTCTCTCTCTCTCTCTTTCTTGCTCTGTTTATCTCTTGGTCCCTCTGTAGTGACAGGATGTAACATAGCAGCCAGAAAAAAAACAGGAAGGATACAAATCTGCCTAGATAGAACACAAAGTCCCTACTTCAAGTGCACTTCATTTTCACAAAGCCAGCAATAGAAAGTTGCATCGCAAAAAAAAAAATCCCAGTTATTTATCTTCATTTTTCTTTATTGACACAAAATTTCTATATTTTGCTATATTGTACAGTAATGTCTTTATTTGCACAGAATATTTTTATTTTATCCTAGTTAAATTTATTTTCTATTGTATTTCTTTTTTTATTCATATTTATTTCTTATCTATAAGTTTTAATTTTTAAGGTCACAGGCAGTCGTATAAGCATTTCACTGCATATCATACTGTGTATGTGACAAATAAAATTAAAATTTATTACAACGTGTACATTTTACCACTACCGGAATATGGGAATGACGTAGAACTCTCAAGATGACGCTATTGGTGCTTAAAAGTGTAGGATCATATGACGCCATTTTTTCATAATACTTAATGCTTTTTATCTTCCGATCCATGCTTCATTTTTTTGTGAATATGCTACACATTTATATTTTTATCAGATACAAAGAAACACATCTATTAAATACAATTTTATGCCCTTTTATGTAGTGTCCATAACTTTTTTGAAATCAAATCATTCAATGATCCTAACTGTCATTCAGATGAAACTTGGCCCATTTAGATTTCACATGAAAAGACATGAACCTAAAAATAAGTGTATTATTCTAAAATGCAAAATTGTTAAGATATTGCAACATGAATTTGATATGGTTACGGACACTACAGATTTTTTTGGGGACCAGTCCTTAATTGTGCATTGAATGCTTTATTTTAAGCAGCAATTTATACAGGTCATATGCTTGTAGAAGCTTACACCAACTTTAGTAGCAATACTCATAAAGAAATATGAATAATTTGCATTTTTTTTTTAAGTAAGACAGTAATGCTGAAAATTGGGGCACATACAAAATCATCTCACTAAAATGGCATTAAACTTAAAAAGTAGGTTCTTTGGAACCTCGTTTTATCAGCACCAATAATGTTTTGGCCCTGAGCATATTGTTATGGTTATTAATTTTTGTAACCATAAAAATAATAGAAAAAAAACAAAAAATAAAAACAACAATAAATACATGTCATCATGTGTATTTGTGTTATACCTTTGCCTATGTGACTTGTTTTTACAGTTTTGTACGCAGTCATGTTTGTATAGGTTTAAATGATCTAAAACTGAGTTCATCATATTGCCTAGGTTGTAAAAAAAAAACAGCAAAAGAGGCTAAAATGCTCCAAGTTTTAAGGATGAAAGAAAGGATTTGCACGTCATTGTTTTTGCAGCGATGTCAGTTAGATCGGTCGCTAGTTATTTCAATGTTAACTAGTCACGTCATGCAGTACCAGCCTTTTCCCCTTTGTCTTGAAATGAATAATAAAAATTGCTTGTCATGTTACTCAGAAACTCTACAAAGCACTCAGTCAATTTCAGGAGAATTTATAAAGCATTCACACTGGAGACTCCTTTCAAAAGCATGTTGATCTTTTTTCGTTAAATAATGGCCCTGACCACCATATATATGTCTTAGTGCTCGTTTTTACTTACTAGAAATAATACAGTATTATAACCAGCGCATCAGTATAAAGCTGTAACTTGTAGTACGCCGGGGCTCCTGTCTGAAACGATGTTCTAGCAAATCAATCAACACCTTCAGACCAACAGCACTGTGTTACGCATATGTAAATGACACATGGTCGAAGTTTTATTCAGCTTTGCTTATACACACACACACACACACGCACACACATGCACAGTTGCCACTCTGTCTCCCGCTCCGCCTCTCATTACACTGCCCCCTCTCTCGGTTTTTCTCTCTGTTTTTTTCCCCCTCCCTCATCCCCCCATCTTCTCTCAATAGCACTTTTCCTCTTCTCTCTGTGTTTTTAAAGGCAGCCATGGAATTAGCATGTGAATTGCTTGTATATCTTCTTTTATATGATGCACTGACAACACTGGCTTTTCACAGAAAAGGGGGAGAGGAGGGGGAAGAAAAAGAGACGCCCTGTTTTTCTAAAAGACACAGAAAGAGAGAAAACATTACCGCGCGACAAAAAGTGCTCAAAATGTACAGAGGAGTGAATATGAGAGTTTATATTTAAGGACGAGCTCGATTCGAATCTGAAACTTTATCACGAATTATGAAGTGTGTGCCAATGCACTTGTTAGCACTGGTATTGATTAAGAAAGAAACTTAAATAGTGTGTATAATGGTGTGTAAGTGCATTGTATTAGTGACAGAATAATATAAAATTAACAACAGTAATCCAGCAGACCAGTGTTGGATTAATAGACAGAATTATAGAGATACAGAACTTGTGGCTGCTTGAGGGCTTGTTCAAATCAAACTGGGACTTGTGGGGACTCAAATCAAACCGGGTTTTTATCGTCTGTGAATGAAGAACCCGGAGGAAACCCACTAGAGAACAAACCCACAGAGAGAACATGCAAACTCCATGCACACAGACCCCGAGGTGGGAATCGAACCCCCGACCCTGGTGGTGCGACACCACAGTGTTAACCACTGCACCACCACTGAAAACATTGAGGATCTGAAATCATCTAATCCAAACAGTAGAGATGTGTGAGCTCTGTACAGTATTCTTGAAGATACTGTACATTTAAGGTTCTTCCTGAACTCAGGTGTCCTGGAGCAACAGATCTCTCTGACACACACACACACACACAGACAGGTCTACAAGCAAGGAATCAAGTTTTTCCCAATAAAAACTTTAGGAATAAAATATTAAAAAGGTCATTTGTTGTTCTCTTGCCTTTGTGCCTTGCATATTTTTAAATTGATATTTCAGTTTCAAGCTGTTGGGTTTTACACACACACACACACACACACACACACACACACACACACACACACACACACACACA
>JAQQZT010000023.1:4285483-4296895 GCA_030068275.1 Clarias platycephalus
AGACCCTTCATTTCTTTGTAAGTGGGCAAACTTAGAAAATCTGTAGGGGATCAAATACTTATTTCCCCCACTGTATGCTTCAAATTTTTGTGTGTGAGTGTGCATGCATTTTGATGCTGGACTAGTTTCCAACTGATTTATATCTATGTAGGTGTGCTGTCTAGGTTATTTCAACCCCCGAGTGTAGTTATATTTCTCAGTGTTCTTCCAACAAATATCTTGGATGTGGTTATGGTGGAAACATGCAGTCTCGCAGCAATAAAGGATACAGTATATCTCTCTGGGCTAACTAACATCTTGATTTTAAAGTACAAATACCATTAAATAGTACCAGTCAAACATAGGGATACACTGTCCAAAAACTGTAAAGTTTTTCTTTTTATTTTTTTTAAAAAAATTTTAATTTTTTTTTACAATGAACACAATACTAAAGATCTAAAAATATGGAAACTATAAAATAGCAGTTATGCAATAAAGTGAAGAGAAACCGGATGTATGTCATTTTGCTATTGTTACCACCCCAGAATTAATTATTTTACGATAATGTAATTTTTTGGTCATGTACTGTATAGTTGCATTGATTCTTAATGGCCGCGTCTGTGTGGATGAAGTTTGCATGTTCTCCCTGTGCTTGGTGGGTTTTCTCTGGGTACTCTGGTTTCCTCCCACAGTCCAAAGACATGCAGATTAGGTAAATTGGCATTTTCAAATAGTCCATACTGTGTGTGTGCCTATGATGTATTGGCACCCTGTCCAGGGTATACACTAGCTCATGCTCTGGGTACTGTGGGATGGGCTCCGGGCCCCCGCAACCCTGTATACTTGATAAAATGATATAGAGGATAAAAGAAAGAAAGACTATGTAATGATAATGATTTATATTAAATAGCAAAACAGCACCATATACAGAGTCATCCAAATGCCATATACACATTTCAGGAAAAGAGAAACTTGCTATATGTTATGTATTGATTATAATAATAATAATAATAATAATAATAATAATAATAATAATAATTATTATTATTATTATTATTATTATTATTATTATTATTATTATTATTGCTGTGTGATCACCAAGCATTTTTTATCTAAAAGTGTTAAAATGGGCGATCAAAACGATGCTTGTTTTTAGCTCAGACAAGTCTTCCAAACAGTTGAGATGTTGCTTCATGGTAAAAGTATCAATATATTTACAAATACAAAATACAAAGTGTTGTACAGTAGTGCTAGAGAGCAAAAAATTTAAGTTCTGGGGCATTAGATCCACATTATTTTTTGTACGCTATAAAACAATTAAAAAGGCATACTATTTTAAAGACACATTGTCATCTTCTTATCACTTTGAAGTGGTAAAGGTGGCTCAGGTTACAGTAAGTTCAACACTATATATATATATATTTTTTTTGTTTTTTAAATATGATACAGTGACTCACGATGCTCTACCAAAAAGTTTTGTACAACGTTACTCACTTGGTCTTGAGACCTGATCTTTTCTGACTCAATCCCTAAATGTTCGATCCTTTAAAGCTGCTTTGCTATGACTATGACCATTCATAAAAGCAGTATATAAATAAAACTGAATTGAATTGAATCCGAACAGAGTATGAGTGTCAATGTGTGACGGTCTCATCGCTGAGTTAGAGCATGTCACGGACTATGAACTTCTGAGCAATGGCACAAGAAGAAAACATCTGCACTGCCACTCGAAGATTTTAAGATCAAATCCCAGTGATATCAAAGCCAGTGAAAGGAAATATTGGCCTTTGTGTTTGAGTTGAAGGGGCATATGCTGTCTTTCCTGTTAATAAATGAACAACCAAATTGTGAGCTCAAGGCATACAGCATTTGTTACATGACTGGCAATTCCATAAATACATGGATGTCTGGCTTCTGAGTCTCAAAAGAAACACATTTGATCCAAGTAGAAAAAGTAAAGGGCGACACTTAGAAGATATGGAGGAGTTTGAAGACAAATATATAAATACAAGATATATCGATAACAGAATATAAGTTGTATATCACATTCAGAAATTGAGAAGCAAAATATATATGTATATTAATATATATATTATATATATCTTAATATCAATTTAACAGTGCTCAATTGTGTAATAAACTGATTGTTTTGATTTATTTTGACAGAGGTTTTCTATTTTTACTCTTTTTTTGTCCAATGTGAGCACATATTTTTGCTTAATTATTTTAAAGATATTTAAGAGATTAGAAAAAGAACAAAAAGATCAGAAAAGCATTCTGATCTTTGGAGCTGGATGAGATTTGAGAACCAAAGCGAAATAAAATAACCAGATTTACTCCGGAAATCACACACTCCTGCTCACCGAATCTGTTCCTCCTCTGTATGCACTACGATGGGTCAAAAGGTCATGGAAGAGCAGGGCATTCTGGGAATAATGGCTCTCTGAGAATCAGGTTGTTGTATATATCACCATTAACAGGACCATTTTGATCTTGTTAGACCAATGGCCAAAATATGGCCAGGGGGTCGCGTCCGTACGGCTGCTTCTAAAAGGAGATCGGATTCATCATCGTGGCTAATAATTGGTGCAATTGGCCTGAGGCAGGGGGGGTCAAAGGGCAAGGATCCATTGAGGTAGAAAGCACACACACACACACACACACACACTTAGAGAAGGATGACAAGAGAAAATGGCATTCATTGTCTATGTGGAATGATATGAGAAAATATTTGACCAAAAAAAAAAAAAAGATAAAAACATTTCCTGATGTATCACTGAGACTAAAGGAATGTTGAGACTGCAGAAAATAAAATTTTATTAAAAAAAATATGGTTTCAGCTGTGGACATCAAAATTGGGCAGCCGCAAAGGCTAAAAATTTTTTATAATAATTAATATTATATTTATATTTTTCTCACATCAGCATAATACGCCACAATCCTAACAAAAGCATAAAAACAAATAATCTGTCATGAATATCTTTTTATTTTATTAAAAAAAAAAATTGACATACAGTACATCTCTCCAAACTCATTACAAACATCAAGGAGCTCTTAAATCGGTTAATATTACCCAGTGTGAATTCACCCATAGCAAAAACTGTTTTAAAAAAATGCTGTGTCATGACCTTTGACCTTTAACCCTGGTGCAATGGTTCTGGAGGCGGAATTATTGATGAGTGAGTGAGTGAGTATAAGGCAGGATGCAGGTAACAAAGAAAGAAAAGGATTGAGCATAAACAATTTACTAGACAAAAGTGTCCCACACAGGAAGTACACATGCCCTAATAACACTTTAGATGAGGAATAAAACAAACATGATGGCAACATTGTTAGGAAAATTAAATCAACAATAATGTGGTGTAATGGCGTGTGATCTGAATGTTGTGTACCTCTTATTCCACTTGTATCAAATAATTTCAGTTTTTTTTTATTAATTAAAAAGTGACATGTCATATTCTTCAACTTCCTATTAGTACATTTAATGTTCCTGTTAACACTTACATTATAGCAGCTACAATTATTCCCGTTCCAGCTTAAAAATTCTCTTAGAAAAAATAATATCCTCTGAAACAACATTATGTTAAGTATCTGCCATATAGTTCATAGTGTTGCCATAAACAAAATAACTTATGAACTCCGTATACTGTATATGGTCTGGCAAAAAGAAAAAAAAAGGTTAAAATAATCAAATTATTGGCCTGCATACAGTACCTCAGCGGGAAAATTAAAATGACTGTCCAACATGTTATTAATAAAATCTGGAAGATGGTCTGGTACCATCAACTTCATGGAAGAAATCTGGTTGGGAAAACAATAATGTGTGACAGTGATTGGAGATGGTGGTACGGTGGCGTAGTGGTTAGCACCGTCTCCTTGCACCTCCAGGGTCTGGATTTTGGCTCCCGCTTCACGTCTGTGTGCATGGAGTTTGCATGTTCTCCCGGTGGGTTTCTTCCTGGTACTCCAGTTTTCTCCCACGGTCCAAACACATGCGTCTTAGGCTAATTGGCATTCCCAAATTTGCCTGTGGAGTGTGCATGAGAGAGTGTGTGTGTGTGTGTGTGTGTGTGTGTGTGTGTGTGTGTGCTCTGCGATGGATTGGCAGCCCATTCAGGCTGTTCCCCGCCTCATGCACTAATTCTACAGGCCCCCGCGACCCTGTATACAGGATAAAGTGATATTGATGATGAGTGATTTGAGATTACTTAAATGTTTGGTGAAGTTGCATCATAAAAACATTAGACAGTAGAACATCAGAGCTATGTTTGAGAGCAAAAGTAAGCGCATTTCCATAAACACACAATGTGATGAGAACGAACAGGACAAATGAGACAGACATTCTACAGCACCAATTATAAAATTGTGTCCTGTGTTCATGCTATAAAATACATCAGAGAAAAATAAAATTTTATGCCAAAGCAGCAATATTCCAGGTCTGATATGAAGCCCTCACATCTGGGAAAACGCGTACAGTCACGCGTGAGTATCTTCTAAAAAGGAACATCAAAAACAGTCTCAGAAATGAACTAATCTGGTGTCAAAAAAAAGCTACTCCTTGGAAGCGACGTGTCACACTGCCTGCTTCATTAAGTGCAACCTGCAGAACGAACAAAACTCTTTCTGTGAGAAACTCCCGCGGCTCATAATCCCCGTGTGAAAAATCGATTGAGCCACGACCTGACATGTCGTCTAATGCCATCCAACAGAGGCACCTGAGTGATCTGAGGCATTATTGTGTGCGTGTATGTGTGTGTGTGTGTGTCTAAGCGTTTCTCCTTCAAGTTCCCAAAGCTGAAGAGGAACTAAAGGAGTGTGTGCCTTCCTCTGCAGTGTGTTAGGTTGGCATTTTAGGCTCACTGTGTGTGTGTTATGGGAAAAAGAGTGACAGTCTAAGCCTGCTGTATCTATCTTTAAGGTGATGATAAAGATCTGAAGATCCTGAAGGTAAACTGCATGATGGTTCAGAGAAGAGAGAGAGAGAGAGGGATAACCTCTACACAGCGGCCTCATGCTGTCTGATAAGGAAAAACAAACGGTTATGGCCTCCTAAAAAAGCGGGAAGAGTGAGCACATGGTTTTCTCACACTCTACCACAGGAAGGTTTTTCATATCTTTATATCCTGCTTTATTCTGGAGTCTATCCCGGAAACACTGGGAAAAAATCAGGAATACACTCTGGACAGGATACCCGTATAGGTCGAGGACATCATGTACAAACTGTTATTCATGCTTAGGAGCAACTTCATGTATTTGCATGTTTTTAGGAGGTGAGGGAATAACCTGGAGAAACCTGAGCTTAAGGTTGATGCATCAATATCCTCAGGCTTGCTCAAATGCAGGAGGTCTGCATTTAAAGAGGTGGGTCTGCTAGGTAATTAGAAAGAGGGACCAGGGGACATTCAATCCAGGTTCTGAATGCTGCGACAGGGCTTGCACTCATTCATATGTACCTGAAGCATCAATAAATATGGGGTCATGGCATAAAAAAAGACTCCAAAAATGGGACATGGTATTTTCATGGGGACATGGGCAGTGCAGACACGACATAAAAGAAGAAATTGCCCCTGGGTTACTAGGTTACTAACTAAGTGCCATCAGTCAAACACAACTGGGAAGAGCTTTTTTTTTTGTTTGTTTTTTTTTTGTGGGTGGGGGGGAGTTAAGTTAGGAAGGTTGTAAATGAGACGTAGAGGACGAATCGTGGACAGAGGCAGACCTGCCAGGAGTGAGTTGCAGTATTGTAAAACACCTGTGGAAACAGAGGATAGTCTTCGGCCCTCCCTGTCTGACTAGTAGTAGTTTTAATGTGGGAGCCCCCTAGTGACTGGGAGGAATTGGACACGACTAAATTAGGGAGAAAATCAGGGAAGTTAAGCTAAACTAAACAAATAAGGCACTAAGAATTAACCTGGGATTATATAGAGACAAATAAAACATATGACAAATCCAATGCTAGACAGGATCGAACTGAAACTTGAATAAGAACGTTGACAATCAATAGGTTGAATTCACTACACTAGTGTGCATGAAGCTGTAGACAGTAAGAAACCAGTCCCTAAACACAAATCATGGATTCCAAGGAGATCACCTGCAGTAGTGCGCTCCTAGTGGTCAGGTATAGGACAGGACTTGCTAATGTCCTTGAGTTAGGAAGGAATGAGGTTTTCTTATTCGTAGACAAGCCAGGCTGTTTTAATTCTTTGCCTAAAGTGTTGAGAACATTTCTAATTCCAGCATTGGTACTTCCTGTGGGTCGGGAATAACTGGTGGGTGAGGCTTGTTCTACTAAACAGCTCTGATTATTTTCCTTATTTTGCTGATTGGCAGCAAACAGAAAATCAAAAAATCATATGGCACTCATTATATCACTCCTAATGTGACCCACTTGTCCTAACTCTGAAACCTGTGAGGATTTGCTGAGAGCGAGCAGGTAATGGATTGTACTGGTGACACGGTGTGAGGTTGTGCTGCAGTGAGAAATGAAAACATGTTTCTCACTGCTTCCTGTAGTTGTGATTTCAGCACCTCCTGTGTCCTCATAGAACACGCTTAAAGATATTATATAATGGCGAAAGAGAAATTATCATTCTTTAAAGACTTTCATTTAATCAATTAATGGCGTTCTAGATTAGTAGCTAACAGCATGAACAAAACGTGGTTGGGTATATATATAAAAGCTTAGTCAAATAAACTCTAAGAGCACACATTTGATCCGTGAGCGCCGTTCCATGACAGAAACATGACTTTAGGAATTCCTGATCATCATAAAAAAGGCTTTACCCCAAGGTTTTATTCTTTACCTGAGAGTAAAGAGTGATGTGAGACGGCTTGAGACTAGCGAATAATAGAGAAGGTAAAACATGTGAGGGACAGGAAGAGAGATAAGACACGGCCAAGAGGAGGTAGAGATGAGTTCCCACTCCTCTGAAAAGGAAGAGCTGTCTGTACAAAAGTGTAAATAAAGGCGGGTGGCCCTCTGCTTCTCCAGCTGAACAAAGAGATGATGTCACACACACACACACACACACACACACACACACACACACACTAGACCAGCATTAGCCATCTCTCGTCTGGACACGATCATACACTCCGGCTTTAAAGAGAATGTGTTTGGTTTACTTATATAATATAATAAAATAGTGTAGTTATAGTATAATAGAGCAAATGTTATGCATTGATCTTGTGTTGATATGCACACCTCATTTCCATTATTAAAATAAATTATACGGATTAAAGGAATGTAAACAAACGTTATACTGTGCCAGGCTGCAAGGTGCCTAAAGATACAATTTAAAAATTATGTAACAATCTGAGCAGCGACCTCACTTCCCCTCTCGTCTGTTCCAACCACTCAGCATTCTAATCACTGGCCTGATCATCTGCCATCATCTGCACCTGTTTCTCACTGGTTCATGCCTTAAGTTAGATTTTTTTTAAATGTTTGCATAATTCCTAGGTCACAGTGTGGCTTAAGAAACACATACATTCTTCTGAAACTGCTCAGGTACAGGGACTAAAGTGAAAACGAGAGACAAAAAAGTCCTCCAGGAAGCCAGAAGAAGAATTCTTCAAAAGTATATTAAAATCTAAGAAAGTATGGAAAATATGAAAAACTTATCGAGTGGGGCGGGGTGTATTTATAAAAATAGACACTGTTCTAAGTCACTCTACAACATACTTATGAACTTTTTGGTGTTTTGTTTTCCATTAATGTGACTTCAGGCACAGTACAAATGACGAGACTTGCTGTATGTCCATAAACAACAATCCCGGCCCGAGGTGGCTCGGAGCTCCCTGCAGTCGTTCCTGTGAACATATCAACAAGTGAACGCCTGATCCTTGAAAACCGACAAATAACTTGTCACCAACGTGCGGAGGAGACACATCTGTCTTTGGGAACTGTACACACATCATTCATCAACACCACTTGTACATTACAGGAACACGACTTACATAAGTGAGTTATGGCAGGGCAGGGATAGCTTGGTGGATAAGATGTTGGATGACTGATTGGAAGGTTTCAGGTTCAAACTCAAGCATCAGCAAGCTGCCACTGTTGGGCCCTTAAACAAGGCCCTTAACCCTAAACTGGATAAGAACATCTGCCAAACGCCATAAATGGAAATGTTATTGGGTCAGTCAAAATGTAAATCGCTCTGCCTAAATGTAAATGTTATTGCCACATCCGCTGTACAGTCCTGACCTCGCTCCAAGCCATTTCCACATGAGTTTCTGATGTCCGATCATGGCTCTGGTGTACTGAGAAAATGTTTTACCTTAATGGTATCCAAGAGCTAGTGAAGCGCATTAGTGTAGCAACGGATTATATAGAGAAATACAGGGAACTTTTACTCTCATAACCATGTTCTGCTATTCTGTACAATCAAAAGTCCAACTTTAACTTGTATGCCTCTTATAATATATTTGAGTGAGTGACTGATATAAAAATTGACTGTTTTTAATTCTGCATATGTCCTGTACAGTATATGAATTTGTAAGAGGAGATGAACTCTTTGACCGTTGTGTATTTGTTGTACGCAGCTGACCTTTGAGACAGATAACTTGGCTTCATGGAGCTCTGTTATTGTCTGGCACCTGTTCCATTTACGCACGGTCCAAAGTGCGAGAAACAATTTTTAAACAAATTACAAAGTGCAAATAAAATGGAAAATATCCTTATTAATAATTAGCGAGCCTACCCACACGTGGCCTTGATGCTCATACGATAAAAACAGTGTTATTCAGTGACCCAGTGCAGAGGCGTATTGGCTGAGTGTGACCAGCCTCAACGCTGGCTATGAAATATGCATAGTAAACAAAAACCAAGGAACAAAATGTGCACACTAGTGGAAATGTGGATTTTTTTTTTCTATTACAACTATCAACTAAATGTTCTGATCTGCTGTGTGAGTCAGTGTGTGACCTTGATTAAACAAACATGGAGGACATGAAGACCTTTTGTACAGTAGACTGAGAAACAAACATGCAAGTTTTGGTTTAAACAATGAATATAAAAACAGATAATTATTATTTACTGTATTATAAAGATAATGATATACAGGATCAGATCAAGCTTATAATTTTTCCTTTCCTGTATCAGATCTGGTGCGGGTCAAATACAGATCACAGCTATCGGATCTGGTCTATTCAATATACTATTAATAATTAATGAAAATATTAAATATTTTCAAAATAGTGATCTTATATCGGGAATTTTTTTTCTTCCTGAAATATCATAATAAAAGAAAGTATTTCCATATGGTGCTTCCCAAATGTAAAGCCTAGACAGATAAAATCAGAATAACATGAAACATTATAATAATTTTTTTGTTGTTGTTTTATTGATAGTTATTGAGATTTATTTATTGATCAAGTATACTTTATCTTTGCATATACACTTGCAAAATATAATAATAATAATAATAATAATAATAATAATTATTATTATTATTATTATTATTATTACATAAAGGAGTTAAACTAGGAACATGTGCAAGTCTTCTGAGTTTACTGTATATTTGGAAATCATGGAGTTTTCTTTTTTCTTTTACATTTTTTCTTTTTCTTTTCTTCTCTTCAAGAGAAAGTCTGCAAGATGAAATTACCCCGTCCTGATTTTAACAATGCCCCTAAAACCTCCATCTTAATGGGTGCTTTCAGAAGCACTCCACACACACACACACACACACACACACACACACACATTAGTATTGCGGTGAGAAGACGTGTAAGCTCTTAATGTTCAGGAAGTGAAACTCATAGACGTGTGTGTGTGTGTGTGTGTGTGTGTGTGTGTGTGTGTGTGTGTGTGTGTGTGTGTGTGTAAATTAGCCATTAGGTCAGCAGCTTATGCTTGTCTGTGTACATTTCCCATGACTTCACTGTGATAAATGTTAGTAAAATGTGTTAAGTGCTCTCAACATGCACACGGTGTACAGAACATGAAGTCGTGCAAGCCTCTGTATGATCCTCTCGTCCGAAAGAACAGGAACGAGACTCGGCGTGTTCAGTGGATCGTTTTAAACATATTGAGATACACCAGGCTTTTGTTGTGCGCTAAGAAGCTCTGCATATGTGAATCGTTTGTATATTCGAAATTATTAATGCTGAAGGAATTACTGTATTTCAGGCTGGTGGCAAAACTTTTGAAGTTTTCATGTCATAACTCCATGTCTCATCAATAGTGGTATTTTTTAATAGTTTTCAAACTGGTGGAAGATAATTAAATTACTTTTTTATTCTATTGCTGTTGAATTCTTGAATCTAATTGGTCAGAAGGAGTTGATTTACAGTATTGTCCATAACATCAGCTCTACTCCAGGGTCCAAATCTGGGTTTTTTATTAACCTGCTCATTTTAATGTATTATAGTTTCTAATGAATTCTTTTTGTCCCATCACATACACAACTATACACAGTATGATATGCAGTAAAATGCTTATACGACTGTCTGTGATCCAAATTAGAAATATTTCACTACAATAAAAAATAAGTTACATAAAATAAAATTAAAATAGAAATATATACAGTACATTACATAGGGTTTACAGAAAGCACAAAATGAAATTGTAAACTGCTCATTTATTTACCACTTAATCTGTATAAAGGGGCGCAGGGGGTCTGGAGCCTATCCCAGGAGTCTTAGGACACGAGGTGGGGTACACCCTGGACAGGGTGCCAATCCATCGTAGGATACACACACACACATACACACACTATGGGCAATTTGGGAAAATGGATTATCCTAACCTGCATGTCTTTGGACTGAGGAAGGAAACCAGAGTACCCTGAGAAAACCCACCAAGCACAGGGAGATCATGCAAACTCCATGCACCTACACCCGTGGCAAGGATTGAACCCTGAACCCTTGAGGATGTGAGGCCACAGTTCTAACCACTACACCACTGTACTGCCAAATAATAATATGGTTACAAAGTATATGGTTACATTTAGTAATGTTTACAGATGAATTGAAGGAGTCTCCAGTTTCAAGTGAAGTGTAATGCTCAGACATAAGGCTGCATTTTGCCCTCATATTCTTTAAGAAAAACTTAGTGAAATACTGTTTTTATTTGCTAGAACAGAAGTCATACGTCTGAGCTAATTTCTTGCACAGGCATTTTAACAAAATTAAATGGATAAATAGTATGATTTTTTGTTGTTCAACAAATAAGAAAGTATAATCTTTAGCCTTTGTTTAAGAGGAGTACAACACTTCAGGACATGCTACTGTAGGATAACAATCACTGTTGGAGCAATAGCACTGACTCTGAGTCACAGTTCATTACTTGAACGCCTGATCCTTGAAAATCGCCAGATAACTTGCAGACGAGATGCATCTGTCTCAGGGTTTGACATTGGCACCCGCCCACCCGCCAAATGCGGGTAAAATTCGGCTGTGACGGGTAATAACTTTAGTCTCACTAGC
>JAQQZT010000023.1:4305166-4315776 GCA_030068275.1 Clarias platycephalus
GAGCCTGGCCGGGAATCGAACCCGGACCCTGGAGGTGCAAGGCGACAGTGCTAACCACTACACCACCGTGCCGCCGATTTGCAATCAAGAAAAGACAAATTACAAATTTTCAACAGGTCATCAGCATACAAGACAATCCACAAACTATATGTATAGAAATACATAAATATAAAATGCCAAACGGATCTGGTCACTTTGAGTGATAAGTGCAGCTGTTTTATGCTAATTACTTAGTGGTATGTGTTCAAATAAGATAGCATAGCATATGGTACTGGTATAATTTATACAAAGCATGGCATAGATCCATGTTCAGATTAGTGCAGTGATCAGGGGGATGATATTTGTACTTTTTTGGCTTGGTATTATTGGATGTTTGATGTAAATGGAACAAGGATACAAATTTGAGTAAATGCTACCAATGCAATTAACAGTGAGGGATAAAATCACATATTGACTAAATAAACCAGTGTTCCCTGGGTATCAGATTGTTTTGAAAAATAATATATATGTGACCATTTTGGCCAGTTTTCCCAACACCTGCTGGCCCCAACTGTAGTGACTAAGGATACCACATTAAAATGATGCATGCTGAATATTGTACAGATTCTGAATGTTAAAATATCAATACAAGGTTGTGCATTCTGCTGACCCACCGGATTGCTTGAGATGCAGTGATGGCATGACACATTAATGATTGAGCACTGGTTTAATACTGGATTGTCTTAAATTTTTTCGGTAAGTACACATGTGCTTTATGGATTTGTGACTAAGTGACAAAGTCATTAGCATACAACAGGGTATATACAGTAAAAGTAATTAAAAAATTCGGTGATCATTTCACATAAGTAAAAATTATATATATTACAAAACAATCTAGTTTTTTTCTTAATAGAACAAATAGGGGTTCAAGTTAGTAAATTTCCATACAAGCCCTATATCTCTTCTTTTAAAGTGACCTCACACCTTCAGGGTCAAGTGTTCAAATTCGACCTCTATTCTGCAGCGTGGAGTTTGCATGTTCTCCCCATACCTTCAGGTGCTCTAGGATTCCTCCTACAGTCCAAGTTTCTAAATTGCTATAGTGTGTAGTGAAATTAGTGAGTGTGTGCCCTGTGATGGACTGGCACCCTGTCCAGGGTGTGCCCCAACTCGAGCCCTGGGTCTCCTGGCATAGGCTCCAGACCAAGGATAAGTGGTGTAGAGAATGAGGGAGAAAGTATTTAAAAATTTTTTATTTATCACAGTTTGTTTGATGTGTGTGCCACAGAGAAGAATGAGATCATTTGATGTCGGTCACTTGGCATCACAATTCGTATAGACAACAGAGTTATGTTAGTTAGTTGACAAAACTTTTGTGGGCATTAGTAAATTGATAGATTGCCTCATAGCACTGTTGCCTTGCACCTCCAGGGTCCGGGTTCGATTCCCGTCTCTGTGTGCATGGAGTTTGTATGTTCTCCCCGTACTTGGTGGGTTTCCTCTGGGTACTCCGGTTTCCTCCCACAGTCCAAAGACATGTAGTTTAGGCTAACTGGCATTCCCAAATTGCCCGTAGTGTGTGAATGAGTGTGTAAGTGTGTGTGCCCTGCGATGGATTGGCACCCTGTCCAGGGTGTACCCCGCCTCGTGCCCTAAGCCTTCTGGGATAGGCTCCAGGCCCCCCGCGACTCTGAATACAGGATAAAGTGGTATAGAAGATGAGTGAGTGAGTGAGATTTCCTCATTTAATAATGTAAATATATGTATAAAAAATAGATTTTTAGTATTTAAACTTTTTAAATAAACTACAAAAAAAAAAGTTGTTAACTATGGGTATTATACATTATTTTGCAACCAAGAAACACTCAATTGCCAAAAGTATACATGGCACAAATGGTTTAAATTATGAAAATTACCATGCTACGATATAATGTTTGTGTGATATTATAATATCTTTCGCTTAATAAGTAAAATATGATATTTTGAATAAATATACTCATCAAAGAATATGGTATGTAACCCAAATTATAGAATGATGCATAAATAGTTTGAGAAGTGTAGGACAGGCATAAAAACAGCGGACAAACTGTTTAAGATTCACACTTGCTTTCTGACATCCACAAGATCAAATCTGATAATTTAAGATGTAATAAAAAAACAAATATTACCACTTTGCTTTAGAACTTTTAGCCAGTTCTTCTACCAAAGCTGAATAATGATATAATATCCACCACTAGTCTAACGTGCTAGCCAAATCTCTTAACTTGATCTCCCTCAATTCGTTCCTTCCGTTTCTCTTACTGCCCGATTCCCATCCCTTCATAGCTCAGCTGAAATGAAACCTATCCACCTCAAGCATGGGAGTGTTTGTGTGTGTATGTGAGTGTGTATGTGTTTATGTGTGCGTGTCTGTGTGTGTCATGGCATGGCAGCATGTGATAAAAGAACCAATAAAGGGGCACTTTTATGACAAGCAAACTCCCACAAAAGGCTACGGTCGGTGGGGCCCCCTTGCCTCTTCTTGGAGCTCGGCTTATTAATGCGTCAGCTCCGTGCGAGAGTCTGTGCCAAAGACATATTTCAATCCCTGATCAAACCCCTCCACTACACCCCCCTTCAACAAATAACACTGTTTTGAAAATGATTTCCAGGCTGCTGTCGGTTCCCATAGCGATGACATTAAATGAAAAGAACAGAGAGAAGGAGGGAAAAATTATAGCAGGTGATAAAGAGGCATTGGTATAGGATGACACGCTGACTCTTTCAACGGTCAGTCGTCCGTATTCAGTGTGCAGAATGTGGCATTTCTAACAAGTTAGCAACAAGCGCATGTTACGAGCAGAGTTACACACCGGCTCTTACGTTCACAAACAATAGAGGACATTTAAAGACAATGAAACCTGAAACCTCATAAACTTGTTCATACTTGCACCTTTTTAAAAATGTATTGCTTTTGTTGAACGTCAATGGCACGGCATTGTGTCATAGAGGTTTATTGTCTTCTCATATTTAAGGTCATGCCAGGCAGAAATCACATGTAAACACACCTGGGAGAGAAAGAGTAAGCCTTTGTGATCATTAATGTGAATGCAAAACTTATTTGAGAGTTTGAATGTTTGAAAAATGTTCATTGTTGGCTTAGAAACAGTGTGTAAGGTTGATGAGATGTATGAAATCGCTATGGTGATGGATCACTGATTTCCAGAGATTTACAACGGCCCTTAGTCTTCCACTTTAAAATAGACTCGAGTCAGAAGGTATTGTTCTAATAATTAAAAGGAGGATTTATGGGAATCGAATATGTACTACATATATTGGCTGGAGATTAGCTGGAAAATCTGTTTATTCCTTTAATTTGTAATGAATTCTTTGTTCATTTTGATTTTACCTTCTTTCAAACCACAGCTTTGTTTATTGTTGTTTTTGTTTGTTTTAGATTGGTATAATTCATAAACAGAATTGTGGCAAGAAAAATCTTAAACATGACCCATAAGAAAAAAAAAAAATCTAAACCAGAATCATATAAAATCAAAGGTAAAATCTTAGTCTGAGCAATTAATTATGAGCTTTGTCTTGTCTATATGTAGCAAACCAGTGATTAGAAACAGGTGTGTATGATTAGACGTGCGACGACGACGGTAATAGGTGACGTGACATGGCAAGCTGCGAGGCCTTACAGCTAAGGATTCTGGGAAATGGAGTTTGTGTGTACAAATTGGGTTGGCATGACAAGTTAAATTCCATTTCATTGAAAGTAAGGAAATGTACAAATCCCATTACATATAACTTTCTTTTTTCTTTTAGTGAGAAACATGTGCAGATGACAGATGATCAGGAACAGACGAAAGGGGAAATGAGGTTGGTACATAAACAACTCATTTTTAAAATTCTATTTTGAGCCACTTTGCAACCTGTTGCCCAATACTTTAATTGAATCTACGCCATTTAATTTAATTGAATGACATTTAATATGAAGAAATGAGGTGGGAGGGGGGTGCGGGGGTCATCTTACAACATAATGAAACACGTTATTATACCACTGCACTGTTGACATTTTTATTCTGGTTGATCAGAAGATGCTGACTTTTCATTATTTCTATAGTAACTTCAGGTTATTATTTCTATAGTAACAGGTCCTATTGGTATGGATTATGGTGGATACTGACCAGAAATACAGCGTGTTTCTCCAGATGTATGCTGATTGACGTTTTCAAACCACCTATACTGTGACTGGGTGTGTGAGTGTGTTTGTGTGACTGTGCCATGCGGGTCTATCCCACCTTGTGATACTAGTTCCTTGGGATAGGCTCCGGGCCCCTTCCATCCCTAAATGGGATAAGTGGGATAGACACTGGATGGATGGATGAATGAATGGATGGATGGATGTATGGATGGATGGATGGATGGATGGAAGAAATAGTTGGAAAATTGCTGAGGTGTAAAATGAGTGAAAGAATGCGGTGCTGTTGAAAAATAATAAACATAAGGGTTGCATGAGAAATATTAAGCATATTGGCACACCAGCATTTATTGGTTTTCTCTAACATCATGCACACATATTTTTTCTTTATAATTATTCAATTAATTGACATTTGTATTAACATATTATGTAGGATTATCTGCTTGGTCGAGGAAAAGCTATTAATGTTTAATACCAAAATGACAAGTATGGCTCAGGCATGAGAAAAAGAAAGTTCGAAACTATGGAGACGCTCATACATCCCAGATTGGGTCATTAACCATGTATCACACTCCAGACTGTGTGGAATGTAGCACACAATGACATTCACTAGCAGCTCTTCTCTGGCGAGGTTGAACTTTCCCACAATAATTTGTTCTGCTATATTAATGCTCATGTTGAGTTTAGACTCACAGACATATGTTTGGTCTTATACTCTCTCTCTCTCTCTCTCTCTCTCCGAATCTCTTAGGCAACGATCCAAGCCAGCCGTAGGGGCAGAGTGCAATAATTTGTTCAGCATTCTTCTAACGTCTTACTCACAGTTATGATTTGTATTGTGTGAGAGAGGGACAATGAAGCCCAGTCCTCCGGAGATGAAAAGCCAGAAGTATTTTGTCATTCTCTGGCTCAGCGCCAGAACGCAGGACCCCTCTGTAGAGGCTTTCGACGATGTGGCGCGTTTTTATATAATTACCATTTTCATTGGATTTTTATTTCATACCAACAAAAGGCCCATCTGCTGGGGGCCATGCTGTAGCAGGGGCCTGAATTGGCCAGAGACAATACACACATGGGATCAAAGAGGTTCATGTCCTGAACTCACACACACGTGAACATACACACCAATCCACTTCAAACAAAACTTCATTCAACCATGGATGCTCTTTCAGTCTGTCTTTTTCCTCAAAGAGTTTTCTTCACCAGGATAAACCAATAGTTTGAAACAGAACAAGTCTAAATATTCTGACTGTAGCTTAAAGGAGCAATCATAACATTGCTAAAGGTCAATCCTTAGGCAATAATTTGTTCAATAAATGTCAAAGAAGAAGAAACAATATACAGTATAAGTGTTGTATCTGTGATTCCTACGAACAAGAATGTCAACACTTTACCTGTACTGAATAGAGAAAGGGTGGGAAAAATGTTACATTTAAATGGAAAACCAAATTTTTATGGAAGTTGTACAGGATATTATCACCAGTACCAGTATCAAATTTATATTTATTTATTTATAATTTGTTTGTGATAAGTCAAAATTATCTACAAGTTAATAAACAGTGAGCTTAATAACTTCAGGTCAGAGCACTTCATGGAAAAATATACAGTACAGTCTGAGTCCTGGATCATACTCGTGCCATCAGGAAATTAAAACCTCCATAGATGTGATAACCTGCTCATTCAGTACATTCAGGTCGTCAGCTGACTTCATTTTATTGCCACATACAGTAACGTTGCTGAGTCTAGACCTGAGCGACTGAAGCAACTCCAGATTATAACACTGTCTCCAGAGGCTCGTACAGTGGACACTATGCATGATGGGTGCATCGCTTCATGCGCTTCCCTTCTTACCCTGAACCGCCCATCACTCTGGAATAGGGTCAGTCTGGACTCATCAGGTCACATGACATTTTTATTGCTCCAAAGTCCAATCTTTATACTCTTAATGAGCTGCAGCCAAGTGGTTTTCTTATGGACACATAGCTGTTTTATTTCAACCCTGTGAGTTTTCATCAGGCGGCACAGTGGTGTAGTGGATAGCACTGTCGCCTTGCACCTCCAGGGTCTGAGTTCGAGCCCCGTGCTTGGTGGGTTTCCTCCCAGAGTCCAAAGATATGCAGGTTAGGCTAATTGGCATTCCCAAATTGCCCGTAGTGTGTGTGTGCCCTGTGATGGATTGGCACCCTATCCATGGTGTACACTGCCTTGTTCCCTAAGCCTCCTGGGATAGGCTCCAGGTGACCCTGAATACAGGATAAAGTGGTATAGAAGATGAGATGAGTTCTCATCACATTGTATATATGTGTGTGGAAATGCTCTTACTTTCACTAACATGTGTTGGACAGTATTTACCCAATTCTGTTAATTTCAGCATCTATCTCATTAGTTGTTGTCTTTGCTTGATGTAGGGATTGTTTAGAGCAGAGCAGTGTATATAATACCACCTGAAGCACTTCGTCATTAATTGCAGGTCTCTCGTAGGGATCATTCAACCCTTGTAGTGCACAAAATAAATACTTTCAAGTATGTATACATTATCCACGCCATACCAAACCAAGTTGATTATTTCTCTGTACCTTTATGTGATGGCACTGTAATTTGCCTTAGCATTGCCTTACCATGCTGTCGCTATACTGTATCTAAAGACATCACAACATGTTGAACTCAGAGCAATGATTTTGAAATAAAGGACAATCATATAATCACATACTGTACTGTACATGGGATTTGGTTTATGAAAATCATTCCTTTGGCCAATCCAAACTGTTATTTAAGTGATAACTCTCTCTCTCTCTCTCTCTCTCTCTCTCTATCTTTCTCTCTCTCTTGCCCTGAACATATATGAGTGTTAGAATTTTGAGATTAATTTACATATTAATTAAAGGATTTATGACAATTACTTTCCACAAATTAAAGTTTTAAATGTTTTATTGACAGGGTTCCGATAAACTTAGTTACTTGACAGACTTATTTGGAAACTACTGTATCCATTTCCATACAAGGAATCTTGTCTATGAAAATCAGAAACAAACTTAAAGTATACTGTTGACACAATCACTTTACTTTTTGACATATATAGGTGCTTTAACAGTTATTGTTAAGATCATGTGCTTCTTATCACCAGAAGAAAGGCGAAAACAGTCAGTCACAAATGGCCCCTGGACAAGTCAAGAGAATAATTATAAACAGAAATACAGGAGCAAACAGATAGAGATAGACGTGTGAACGAACATACATTAGTCTGTGCTGAGAAATTATATTGAGGTGGAAATTTTTTTTTTTCCTATAGGAAGAAAACATTAAACGAATAAAAGCATAATAAAAGGTCTGAATTTATGGAATTAGATTTGTGTCAAAAAAAGAAATGTAAACAAAAATTTATAAATTAAACAAAAATGAATTAATTGAAAGTGAATAAAAAATTTCATAATTTCATAAAAATGAAATTTATTGATATTTTTTCATTTCTTTCTTTCTTTCTTTCTTTCTTTCTTTCTTTCTTTTTCAGCATAGAGGACCTAATTGAGGACACAGTCCCCGGGCACAACTCCCACCTTCCAACAACTGGTTAATGAGGACAGAGCCACCCCTTAGCTTCTGGCCAATGAGTAAGCAGCCCCATTCTGCACAAGTGGGTGTCCTGTATTTGTGCCAGAACTTGTAAAACTTGAAAAATGTATTGACTTTTTTTTTTTTGCTTTTACTTTTATTCGCTTTTGGTTTATTCATTTTTAGTGTTGTTTGTTTGTTTGTTTTTCCATTATACCATATCATAATGGGGGCGGTCCAGGGCAGGGGTAGCTCAGTGATTAAGGCAGTGGACTACTGACGGGTAGGTCCCAAGTTCAAACCTCACCACTGTCTATGCCCCTGTTGGACCCTTGAACAATTCCCTTAACCCTCAGATGCATAATGCGATAAAAATGTAAGTTTATATGAACTGATTTATTAATCTTGGGAACATGAAAGGGAAATAAAATTATCCAACTGATGCAAGGAATTCGTCTTATAAGCCTCACCCCTTATGGTGTGAATTGTGGGCCAAGTGTAACCATGCTGTCAGTGAGACTCATGAAGCACATAAGAATTTTCTGATAAGCAGTTAGATTATGAACTAATTCTTATTTTATTGTTTTATTTTTTAAAAAAATCAAATACACCTCATTTTATCAATGAATTTCAGTAGCGACTGCTTGAGGGGGCGTGGCTTTCAGATGCAATTTGACACACGGAAAATTAGCAGCAGCAGACGTTCACGTGCGCACATATACTGTACTCATGGAAACATACATGTAATACTTTGATTATAGCCTTCCTGAACCATTAGTATTAACTCCCTCTCTCTCTCTCTCTCTCCCCGAGGTCGTATCTTTGAGGGTTATCAAGCGGTTCATTGAGAGGAGGCCTGCTCTCAGCAGGAGGCAGGTGAACAAAGTTAGTGTGAGGCGGCCTTCCTCTCGCTGCTCTCACTCACTGCTAATTAGCTCTGACTGGGTTTGTTTAAATCCTCTGAGAGGGCGAGCGAGATTCAGAGAGAGAGAGTTACACATATGTATACGTGCTCCTCTCTGGTGGTCTCAGTTCATTTCCCCAGTCAGCAGGAATATTCACACACACACACACACACACACACACAGACAAGAGATGAGATGAAGCTAAATTAGCATGCAAGACTTGACAGTGTATGCTAAAATCTTTTTTCTTTCTTTTTTGTCATGTCATTACCAATCGTCTTCAGATGACTTTGTTATCAATATGTTGTGTTTAAACTCTAAAAAAAAAATAATAATAATAATAATAAACAAACAAGAGAATGTTTTTGAGAATGAAAGTTTTACTCACTCACCGTCTATACCACTTTACCCTGTATACAGGGTCACGGGGGGCCTGACTCTTTCACAGAGCACACATACACTCTATGGGCAATTTGGGAGTATCAATTGGGCGAATTTTCATGTCTTTGTACTGTGGAAGGAAACCAGAGCACAAGGAGGAAACCCACCAAACACCAGGAGACCATGTAAACTGCCTCGATGTGGGAATCAAACCTAGACCCTGGAGGTGGAAGGCGACAGAGCTAACCACTAGCCAGCATGCCACCATGAAAGTTTTAATTGTGGACCAATTTTAAGATGCAGCTTTGATGCTGTTTCGTGAAATGTTCTTTTCCAAAAATGTTTTTAAATTCTTTTATTTTAATGTTACCATAACTTTATTATTTATTCATGTAAATTGAAGAAATCAATAAGCAAAGTCATCATGTCTTATCTACGGCTCATCAAACAGAACGTTTTTTTCCCAGCCTTCCTGCATTCCTTTGAATGAAAGTGAGATGTTTAATGACTGCTGACTGAAGCAGAGAGAGAGAGAGAAAAAGTGAGTTTGTGAAAAAGCATCAAATTCCACACAAGGCTGTTTGCCTTCTTGTGCCATCTCGTCTCTTAACCTTTCTCCCACATAAACCAGGCACGTTATGGCCAACGGTCAAGTAGGATTCGATTAGCATGTGTCCGTACCACGTCTTCATTCTTATCACCACGCTTCGCCTTGTAGCGCTAAAAAGGGCTTCCTTGTAAATTTTATTGCTGTTGTGTGAAAAAAGGCTCCCGTGGAAGAGGCTGTAAAATCACACAAAAGAGATCCAGACCCATCTCTCGTTTTTCCTCTCACACTCTTTTTGTTTAACTCTGCTTTGCTCTATCTACGTGTCTTTCTTCTCTTTCTCTTTTTTCAGCCACACACTTACACACTTATATACACTTACACACACGGTCACGATGCTTGGTGCTGTGGCCAGTCTGGTTCCAGTTAGACACTCATTAAGAAGATCTTACAGCTCCAGCAAATAGCTTCCTGTCCCGAGTGCTTAACTCTGCTTGTAGGAAATGTCCTGGGCCGTAAAGGGAGAAACCGACTTCCTGAGCATTTTTAAAAGTTAGCACCAAGGCGCTTTGCTGCACGGTCCGACCCGCCACCTCGGCCAATCAAACCAGACCCTTCCTGACCTCCGGCCAATCAGACGGGACCTCGTCTGACCCACACGTGAGACAGGCCGCTGGAACAGGTGGTGTCCATTTAGCGGCAGTGAGCCGGACTTGCAGAGACAGTGAGCGGCTCTTTTTCCTTTTCTTTTATCACAAACTATCGCTGAGGGGAAAATGGAAAATGTCATTATCAGTACACACTTTGTGATAAACACATATGGAGGGTATTTTTAGAAGAATCGTGGAAACAGTGTTGCTAAAAGACGTCAAAGGGATCATTTTCACCTGAAAAACAAACCTGTGATATCACTTCTTCTTTCATTTCATTGTCATACAGCACCAGTCAAAGGTTTGGACACAAGTTCAGATTTATTTGCTACATTCTAGAACAATACCCAGATAGCAAGGTGACATTGATTCAATGTTGAAATTTCATCAGAATCATCATTTTGGTTGAGGTTGATTTT
>JAQQZT010000023.1:4315876-4332331 GCA_030068275.1 Clarias platycephalus
CATTTAGAGTCACCAGCCTCAGAAATCACCAATTAACCTCAAACAGCACCTCAGATTAGAGCCGTTATGAAGCTTTAAAGAGCAGAAGTAGGTTTGTGATTCAGTTTATAATTTTCTTCCCTGACTGTAAATCGAAGTCTAGCGTGTCAGTGCTCGAGTTAGTGAATCATTTTGGTCATGACTGCCATTTGCTGTGTCAGTGTTTCAGTCACTGAAACCTTTAACTCAAGAAGAAGATTGGCTCTTCTACTAATAAGTGAGTCTGTGAATACTTTTGGTGATCACTGGTTTATGTTGTATGTTCATCTGTAGCAACTCTTTACATATTGGCCATATGAGTCATATTATTATGGGCTTACCAAATCCCTCGAGTCAGTGAATCCATTCATCCTGTTTTAAATTTATTCGTTTCCCATTCAGCAAACTAAGATGAGTCACATTCAGCCATCTGCATGATCTCGAGATATCAGCTCATGGAGTCGTGTTGGGATGGGTGTGAAGAATAATCAGTTTACCAACAGAGGTATGCTGTGATTATATTACAAAATTACACAAATGGTTAAGATTATTAGTCTAAATGTGCCATGATCAGACTGAAGAAATTTAAATTTCTTCTCATGACATTGCTGTTACAGCTCCAGTCAAAAGTTTGGACACACCTTCTAATTCAATGTTTCTTGTTCAGTGATTTATTTTTCTACATTTACACCAACAGCAACAGTTCTGGAACAGTTCTTGCAAGAACAGTATTGTCATGTGCATTTGCGAAACCCATCAAGTACTCATGAAGATCTTCACAGGAAAGCAAGACCAAAACTGACCTCTGCTGTAGAGGAGAGGTTCATTTAGAGTCACCAGCCTCCAAAATCACCAATTAATAAACAGCACCTCAGATTATGAAAGCTTTACACAGCATACAGTAAGTAACAGACACATCTCAATATCAACTGTTCAAAGGAGATTAATTCATACTTTGGTGGCCTTCAGCATTGTTATGTAATGTAGAAAGAAATTAAAATCAAGACTATGGAATAAAAAGGGGTGTCCAAACTTTTGACTGGTACTGTATATTAATGAGATCGAAGTTCTATTGATATTTTAATAAATATAATTTGTCATCTAGTCCTTTTTTATCTTTATAAGTGCTACCCTTAATAATAAATTATTTTTATTGTTAATTATATAGTTAATAAAGTTGGATACGAATCACAGAATACAACACCCTGATTTTTTTTTTTTTGTGAGACCTTCATATCCTCCTAGCATCAATTTTCTCTTGATGTCTCACAGTTCCCTACACACATCATGCATTACTCACAGCATGCATGCGTTAATATGAGTTAAGACACATAATGAGGTAGACATAAATGTTTATCATTTTTAGATTGCACGGTCTGATGTGTCAGGATGTTATGGGCAAATGGGATACTAAACACTGTCTTATTTATACAAAAAGAGAGTAGTAAAAGAGAGTAGTCATGAGTGGTTTAATGTTTGTCATGATAATTGCTTCCTGTACAGTATTTCTCAACATGATTGTGTACATACTGTACATATTTAGATTGCTACAACTAGACAGATCACTTCTGGGTTGACTTCTAAGCCTTATACTGTAAATCATGTGTAGATCATACGGTATGTTACAGACCTTATACAGTTTGCTTGCACAGATCCATGCCATGCTTGTGCAGAAACAAGCTTTAATACTTAGTACTTAAATCACTGCAATGAGCAACAAAGCCTTTCTTCCATTCCTGCTCCATGATGAAGCATTTTCACACCCTCCACAAAACAACAGAAAGGCTTTGTCCAACCTTTCACTATGATCCGCCACATTCTTTTGTCACACATTACTCACGTGTCTATAAACAGCATCTTAATTTTTTCTTTATCAATAAAGTTATACCGTTTTCACCTGCTGTAGTATTCTTCATTCTGATTCTAGGAAGACTGTATAGCATCCATTCAAGCAAAACTAGCTCCTGTACAGAGAGTGTGTGTGTGTATGCAAGGAAGCAGGTGGATGGGATTTGTACCATAGAGAAATAAATGAACAGGTTGCGGTTTGTTCTGTTTTTTAAAGGAACAAATCAAATAAGGTTTGAGAATGTCAATGGGAAGAGATTTTCTTTCTCTGGATTTTTCTGGATCCTAAACTGAATGAACCTGCTCGTCTTCCAGCAAACTGTGAATGAAAAGTTCTTAGTAATTTATCCTTATCTTAAGTTAACAAAGTGAAAGTCAGTTTTATCAAATCTCTAAAAGTATTTTGAAACCATTTATTCATTCATTATTCATTCATGCATAACTAGAAATACTATGCTGATCCAGACTAGGGTTCAAGTTCACATGCTATCGTTCGTCAGAAGTAATCAAGTTTAAAATGCCTATTTTCTAAGGTGCAAATTATAACTGCCTAAGTACTATTATTTCTGACATCACATGGAGACCAGCCATCGAAAACTGAATTTCACAAACTTTGACAATGTTCGCTTTTCACCACGCCGGGATATGGAAATGCAGAGAGGAAAGAAACCGAGCTCCAGCCATTCATCAGTGTCTCTAGTGTAAACACACTCAGCTCCGTGCTGGAGATTAGCTCTGATGAAACCAAAACAAAGCCGGACACGCTGGATTTATTAGCACTGTTAGCGTTAGCAGCCTGGAGCCACTAGCACTTGGCGTTCGGAGGATACAAGACGGACGCACGGCCTGTTTCCTCCGTCCTGCTCTAGGCCAGGGACGGGATATTTGTGGAGAGACTGAACAAACACTGATTGACCGCTATCTCTCCAGTTCCCATCGAAAAGAAAAGGAGGGAGAATGAAACGAGCGAGCCCAATCGAGAGGCCTTGCTCCTGGGAACGTCGCAGTTCCCGATGGACTCTTAGAGCTCTGGAAGTCAGTGACGCCTCCCGAGGGAGCGGCTTTTAAAAACACGCGTGTGTGTGTGTCTATGTGTATGTGTGCGTGTCAGGGAGTCATAGTAACATGGAAGTGTTTGGAGTGAATTTTATAGAGGGTGACGTCATTGCACAAAACTCAAAAAGCAGCAGGCACCACAAGGAGAGTGCTATCTGTCTCAGAGCAGACACGAACGCAGACTTCAAACAACAACAAAAAAGGGACCAGACATGAACCAGAATAAAATGTTATGTTATTTTATGTTATGTTAATTTATATGCTACTGTTTGTTTTGTTATATGTTACTGTGTGCTATTTTATGTTTTATGTTACTGTATGTTATTATATTTTACTGTATGTCATATTATATGTTAATGAGATGTTATAATATTTTATGTTATGTTATATGTTGCTGTTACAGTACAATATATTATGTTACATTATATGCTACTGAGCGTTATGAGATATGTTACTGTGTGTAATGTAATGTAATGTTGTGTTATGGTATATGGTACTGGTTATGTTATGTTAGGGGTATATGTTACTGAGTGATGTGTTGTTATGTTATGTTATGTTATGTTATGTTATGTTATATGTTACTGAGTGTTATTTTATGTATAACACTCTGAGTGTTATGTTGCATGTTACTGAGTGTTCTAAAAGCTCCACCAATGTGTGTAGCTTAAATACGCCAATCTATCTATCCATCCATCCATCCATCCATCATTGTGCAAAAGTCTTAAGCTGTAGAACAAGAAGAAAGGATATTAAAAAACGTTTCCACATTCAAACTAATACAATAAAAATCAGTAAACAGGAATTTAATTCAATAAGTCAATAATTGGTATGAAACTTGCTTAAGAGACAGTCTTCAGTTTTTTAAGGAGATTAGCTGCTTCGTTTTGCTGAACGTCCTTCTAAGGACTTTGTTTCACCTTCTTGTTTTTATTTACTGCATGCAAAACACAGAACCTTTCTTTTTTTTTTGTTTGGAAAAGTGGTCTTATTTTCCTAAGATTCCTAAGGGTTAAGATAAAAAAAAAAGGACATTTGCACAGTACTGCACACACGCGCGCACAGCACAGTAGATGATACATAATTTATCCAAAACAAAAGCAATACATTGTGTGTTTTCATTTAATCATTTTGCACACTATGCATAAACATAGTCAGTAATTGTTTATTGATTTAAGTAACAGCACTGAAGTCACATGAAGCCATACAGCACTAGATTTTCCCACTAAAACACCATTTGTCAGTTTTATTCACTCAGCACTGACACATACTGTACACAGTTTGCTGTAACTTCTCATTTTTGTAGCTGCTATCAAACACAGCTATCAATTATCAGTTAGCAACTGCTAGGGTGTTGATGAAGTTGACACCATGTGAGTCCTCTGCCATCTGTACATGCATCTGTATCTTACTGGCTGCTGGTGAAAAATTAAGAAGATGAAACGATGCATCATCAGAGTATAATGTAAAGCCATCCATGTGTCTTTTAAAATAGATTTGATAAATAGATAAATGTTTATTTGTGCAGGAAAAAGTCAACCGTTGACCTTAAACAGAGCATTCCAAGGACATTTACGTACAGCATTCTGTCCTCTCGATTCGTCAGCTGCAAAGTCCTGGTCATGTTCATGCAAGCAAATAGGACCGAGCGCTCAGACTAGCTTTGTTCTAATTCAAAGCCAATCTGCAGGTAACAACACTCCCATGAATAGCGGCCACTCAATTCACAGATAACCTCTGCTGTTGTGTTTTCAGCTCTTTTCGCTTTCTGATTGTGTGTGTGTGTGTGCGTACATGTTTGTATTTTGTACATTTGGTTTGTATGCTGATTTACAGATGTGTATACACTGGCACATATGTTATGCATGACCTATTTATATTTATCCATATATTCAAGTTCTTATGGATGATGGGTTTTTGACAGCGGAGGTTGTTGGACACATCTTTGCTTCTTACTGTTTAAAACCAGTAAACACACACACACACACACACACACACAAACACACACAGATCTCTGAGAGCTGGATGATAGTAGCTTGCTCGCTTCTTCAGATTGAACAGTAAAAGCTCCCTCTTCAGTACAAACAGGTTTGTTGGACACATATCTTCAAGTTGTTGAATTTGAGTAAAATTCATAACCTTGTGTGTGTGTTTTCAGCAGAATCTTGTTATGAGTTATTACACCTTTTAGCCTTGACCACTGTTTCTTCTTTATTTTGTCCCCCTCCATGAACCTCTATAACAATACTCCTTAGGTTTAACCCTTTCAGTCCAGTCTTTTCAGACACTAACATCTCTAAAATTTCAACCTCATCTGTTATTTCCCAGCTCTAAACACTATTCAATTTCTTCTTTCCCAATATTCTAAGAAGTGTCTTTGGAAACACAATTTGAACACTACTTTTGGGGTATCATTAGAATAAATATATAAAATTAAAAAGATTTTGCTGTGATGTTAAATTAGCTCATCTTAATTCTCTTTCAGAAACCCAGTCGCCTTTTCTCAAAATAAGATTGAGGAAAAGTAAATTTTAGGTATTTTGCACCATTTTTATTTTTTAGAAACAACAGGCTAGATATACAAATATCTTATTCAAGATTCAAGATTCAAATAACTTTATTAATCCCAGAGGGAAATTGCTTATGCTTGGTTACAGGTGCTCACAGTAGTTATCTAAGGAAAGGTAATAAAGGTAATAAATAATAATAATAATCTAAAAAAAAAAAAAAACAGTAAGTACCAACTTGTAGAAGACCACTTGTAAGTATATAGCACTTTATATAGAATTAGTTAAAGAGTCTTTAGAAATAGTTAAAAGTTTACAGCTAAAAATAATCTGATCAGCTTTAATGTAATCAGTGATATAATTATTTCAGGTTGAAGCCCACATGTCTGTCTGTCTTTCTGTACGGCAGAACTCTCTGTCTAACATTATCTAAACTCTAACAATTAGTACAACTACTATACCCATACAGTACTGCTATAATGACATATACTCTTTTCAATTATCGATATTAAAAAGAACTATAACTATAACAGTGGAACTGTTTAAACAAACATTTATAAACTTAAAAAAAAAAAAAAAAAACCAGTAACTTCTGTAAAATAAAAAAATTTAAAATTACATTCAATTCTAATGAGAAGATTAGTGATTCTTTTAAAAGTTCAACAAGGAAACTTAAATACTTATAATTTTTTAATAATACCAAATTAATTCTGCATTAAACGCATGTATTTTCTATCATGACAAATTTTGTTAAGCAAATTTTCAAAAGAAATCATCAGTGTCTGAAAGAAATTACAAAGAAAATCAGAGACTTTAATAAAACTAATCAATGATTTCTATAATACTCAAAGAAAGTAAATCTTTGACTTTTCCTAAACTCCAAAAAAGAAAATCAGTGACTTTTATAACATTTTTGACATTTTTTTATTTCTATAAAATGACATCAAGAAATAGCAATGTACAAAATTTTAGCAAAAGGTTATGAAAGAACAAAAGAAAAAAAATGTGACTTCTCTAAAGTATAAAAGAAATGTATGACTTCTGTACAATCCAAACTGAAAAACTTCAGCAAAGAAATTGATGACTGGTGGAATTAAAACAAAGAATATCAGTACTTAACTCCAACCAATGAAATGAGTGAAATATTTAAATTTGCAAACATATAATTGAAATTGTCATCTATGTTTTAATCTGTATCTATAAAGTTAAACAAACATTTAGAAACCTTTGCAAAATTCTAATAAAGATAAATGGTGTCTTACTGTATGTTAAATTTCAACAAAGAAAGTCAACAATGTTCTGCTGTAAGAACGTCAGTGACTTTTGTAAAAGCTAATAAGTAAACATTCGGTAAAAACGATTTTCAAAGAACATTTCGTGGCTTCTGAACAACATACCAATAACAGAAAGAAACTAATTCTGCATTTTCCATACAGTATTCAATTCCAAAAGTTATTCAAAAGAAAAAGAAATACAGTTCCAAAGAAATTCAGTGAACTGAACTGATTCATGGCTGATATTTTGAAATTAACTTATTATTTGTTATTTAATTTCGACACATCATGCAATTCTTCTATTTATTTTTTTTCTAAACTCTCTGGAAAAAATATTTGTCTTTGGTCCAGGAGGTTTGAAGCCATCAGATTTAAGAGACACTAAGAGGATCAGTGGCTTTTTTAATCTCATCATCCATCATAGGCATTTTAAACTGGACCATGTGCTAATCTGAATAAGAGTGTGTACTGTAATATTTAAAGAAAAGAGAATAATAGAAAAGGAGATGAAGATTTCTTTCGAGTCAATGACTCATCTCAAAATGCTCTTACACTCCAAGTGTATGATAATTATGTAAAACATGCTGCACTATTTTTATCTCTCCCCTGAAGCAAACTGTGGATTAGTGTTTTGATTAATCACAGTTTAATCTAAGGACTGAAATTATCATTATTTCTTGTCAGCAGAAGAAAAAGGTCTTTTTTTTTTCAGATGGAAGGTCGTGATTATTTTTCCCCTTCCTCCTACCCTTCTCTCTCTCTCTCTCTCTCTCTCTCTGTTCTATTCTTCATCATGCCGAGAGGAGAATTGCAACTCAATTATCTTTGTGTCAGGCGATTATCCGTGGGCTTAATTTAATCGTCATTACTCCCCCAGTCATATTTCAATTAAACACGCAATCATAGTGTTAACACATACTTAAACCTGTTATTCCTGCAGTTAACGTCGCTCCTGATAGGTGCTGGGAGGCTAACAGATGTCATAATTATGCTTTTATTAAACATATTTCTCACTAGGCGTGGGCGCAGCGGAGTGAGGCAGGGTGAGAACATTACTCTAATGACAATATGCTACGCCACTTCTTTGCAAGACTGTGCCAATCTGCTAGTCTCACCCCACTCATTATGCTTTCCTTTGACACAAAGATATTAGTTGCACAGCTAAGTAGGTTAATGCATTAGCCGATTACTGCGCTCATTGACTGTATCTCTGCGACACTAGGCGTTAACTTAAACGACCAAAAGACCACTGGGGTTTAGGGTCTAGGGGTGTCAAAGGTTAAGAGCCCCTGAAGTATTAGGATGCACACCTTATAACCAGAAAGTGAATCTAGAGCAGTTAACATCTGCATTAAAATTAACTTGATATATATTAACAGCAAAAGAAAGTAAAAGAAAATAGTACACAAAACACATACCTTGTCCATCTCCTAGTAGTCAATGGTAAAAATGTCAATTCATTTAAAAGTTTTTATAGTGTTTTTGACAATGCAAATGATCACTCAGCAGCTTTACAGAATTCCAGATGTGGTTTAGTTTGCTCATGAACAAACAAGCAAGAAACCTTGACAAGATCCTGACTCATAATGAAACCTCATTTGCATGACACCTGATAGTGGGATTATAACTCATACTCAAAATGAAAAAAGTTTGACTTTATAGTATTAATCCTATAAAAGCTGGAATAATAATATTAAAAAATTGTTTATAACCCAGTTATATACCAGTTTCTACTTTAGAAATTTTTTGTTCGCTACGAAATTCACAAATCATGATGAGTCATGGGTTAGGATCATGGCTCCTCTCGGGTGTGTCCAAGTGACCCGTAGTGATGCACAGCTTGTCAGTATGGGCTCTGATTTTTTTGAGCAGGCTGTTAGTAATCCTTACATCGGCCATATTCTGTTGCAGTGTTTCCTGTGACAACCGCAAGCAGTTGTAGCGGTGCTTTGTTTGCTGATGGCAATGAGTTTTAAGTGCGAGGATGGTGTCACTAATACTAATTTCTGCACCATTTACAAACATCATCCAGATAGAATTCCACCAGTTATCACATCTGTATGGGATCATATAGGAATACATAGACTCTTATAGCACAAACAATATGCTTTATTTGGGTCCTGACTGTACCAAAACCTTGGCTTTTCCATGCATTTATATATCACCACTGTATATGTACTGTAGCTAATGACATCGGAGCGTTTTAGAGTCACGTCAGGCACGGTTTCTTTTAAACTGCAGCAATTAACTGGGTTTTAATGAACTTACAGTAAGGGTGCTAATATTTTATTGTACAAGAATATACACAAGTTGATGTATGGGGTAACTAATAATAATAAGTGATTTTACTCAATGTTACATACAAGTACGCACATATCAACAACAGAAAATGTGAGTAATTGATACCGCTGCCTCGTTAAAGCATTAAATAAAGTTTATATTTGATTTAAGAAAGAAATAGATCTGATAGTTATTAAAAAAAAAATAAAAATTAAAGAAATAAAGAAAAAGAAATCTATGCTTATAGAGGTATGCTTAGCATTAGTTGGATTGGCAATTGTTTACAGAAGTCAGTGTGTGTGTGTGTGTGTGTGTGTGTGTGCATGGTCTGATATCACCCACTGCGAGTAATCACAGCCATTGCTTTGCTTTCCTCCATTTGAGAAAGAGAAATGGATTACCAATACCTCTGTCTTTACCCCCCACCCAGCCTTTTCTCTCCTTACATGCGCACACACATACACACACACACAGGAAATGCTTTCCATGCCCACAGATCGGAAATGAGGCGGACTGGCACCAAATGTGTGGCACACACACACGCACACACACACACACACACACACACACACACCACAGCCAAAACTTCCCAGGAAACACAACCAGCCATGTGCCACAGGCACATTAAAAATGTTTAATAAAATACATGCAGCATATGCCATGTCTGCTCAACAGCCTGTTTTCTCCCCAACATAAGCTTTGACTGAATAGATTGCTTGAGGACAAAAAATAAAAATAAAAACAAAGAAAAAAAAGGTACAACAAAAACACGCCTTTGAGGAAAGGTTCCATCCAAATCCCGGAAAAAGTCCTCTTACCGCATTCATAAATTCATTATGAAAGAGCTCTAACGAGATTATATTCTCAGATGCATGCGGCGATATAATTCATCCCTGCGAGAGATAAGCAATGCAAACGGAACCGATTTATATCAAAGGCAATCAATTTTCTGAGGCTCTGAAAGCATGCGTGTGCATGTGCGTGTCTGCGTCTGCGTATACACACACACACATGCACACGTCGCAGTGGAAGGCTAGGTCTGGTAAGGATTTGAAGCAGACACTTGTAATCAGGACCATCTCTAAGGGATATCCTGCTGACTAATTTTCAGAATCAGCTGTAATATGAATAGTGTGTGTGTGTTTGTGTGTGTGTTTGTGTGTGTGTGTGTAGCCCCAAAGCCACTACCCGAACCAAACAGGGCAGAAGTGTGCTAAGTGTACGTGTTTCACGTATGTTTTTATTTATTTATCGCCCTTCCTCATATTTACTGAAAGTAATCAGTTTAAACAGGAATTTTGAACTGAATTCAGTTGAAACAAATTTTTTTTCAGATTTTTTTTTTAGCCTTGTGACCTGAACAAGCGTGTAAAGGATCCATTTTATTATTAAAATCTCTAAAAGGCGTAAAAAAAAAAAAACCCCAGAGAAAATCAACTCGAAGAAAATCATTATCAAAGTCAAGCTTGAAATTAATCTGACTTAATACTCGAATACATCTATAATGATGTAAACCAAAAGATGTATGTTGTTTAATGCAATGCAACTAATAATAAGGCAAAATCTCTGTTAATAACATATTAATAAAAATAGATGTTATTAGATAGATAGATAGATAGATAGATAGAGATAGAGAGATAGATAGATAGATAGAGATAGATAGATAGATAGATAGATAGATAGATAGATAGATAGATAGATAGATAGATAGATAGATAGATAACAATACGTTATTGATCCCAAATGAAATTCTAGATATCCATCAGCAATAGAGACAGTAACATAAAGCCAGGTTTGTAGATGTGATTGCACAACTGTATATCTTACATGTATTCAGTATACACAGGGGAATGTGAGAAGTTACTACAAATTTCAAGCTACTGTATATACAGTAATAGAATATAAATAAGGTATATCAGTCACAAATAATAATAATAATAATTAGAACAAGTAAAAAGACACAACTTAATAAAACCTAATAATAAAAATAATAAGTGAATTATTATATTACATACATCATTTCATTAAAAAAAAAAAAAAAAAAAGCCTATTTCTGTATCAATCAATGAAGTGAAAAATGTCTGGATTCATGCTTAGTACTTTTTTTTAATTAAATCTACAAAATATGTTTTTATTTTGCAAAGACTTAGACTTAGATATTAAGAATTATTGATGTGCGGAATAACAGAACACAGTTATTAGAGGAAAAACTCTCTATATAATCCCCTGTTACACTATCTCAGTTATCCCAGGGTTTCACGAGTGCTAACGGTAGAGTAGAAAGTTTTCTCAGTACACTGGAGCCATGACTGCCTGCTTCAGGTCTCAACCCCTGGCCTCCCAGGAACTCCTTTAATGGCCCAAACATGTGGAAATGGATGTGTCGAATGAATGTTTACCTTTGGCATGTAGAGCTCTGTGACAGCACATTATCATATGCAGATTTGAAATAAAAACATAGAAGCCCCTCCAGAAGCCCCTTTAAAAAGGGTTCCTTGATAGTTAAAGGTCTCCTAAAGGGTACTCGGTACTGTGTTTGATTGGGTAAATGTAAGGGACCTACAGGGAACATTTAAGCCTTTTATATACAGTAGATCCCTATGATAAAGTGTTTTGCTATTGAGTGACATTCTTAGATACAGTTGCACTCCTTTAGCAAGGTACAGTAACTTGGGATCTTTAAGGGTTCCTGAAATGGTTCTACTTGGAAATCTGCTCTAGGAAGTGCTCTAGGGTTTTACAACAAACCTTTAACAGTTCCTTCAATTAAAACATTTCCACCCCTAAAGTTAGGAAAATTGTTATGTAAAAGTGTGCTATTGTGTTAAATTGTTCAATTATGCTTATTATGAAATGCATAAAAGTAGTACCACAGCTCAATGTGTTCAAAAACTATTGGCTCATATCATATCATATCATATCATATCATATCATATCATATCATTTTACAATCACACAGACATATGTAACAGTGAAATACTGTACGTCCTGACCTGAGTGCCATGAAGCAGTCGTTAGTACCATTCCTCTTTATCTCCATCTTCCATTAGCTTTTCTGAGCAGTTAGCTGTTAACTTCTAACATGGGTAACCTAGCTGTGGGACAAGCTTCATACATGCCTCTGGAAATTCTTTGGAAACGGCAATAAGGTACGGAAATGTGTAAAGAATATCGATCATTTTCACCTCAAATGTCAGAGAGAGAGAGAGAGAGAGAGAGAGATAGAGAGAGACTAAATGTGCTCTCACATTAAATTTTCATCATGAACATAGAAAGTCGCACATCTGGTTATTTTCCCTGCTATTCTGCAGTTTAATCAATTATTATTATTATTATTATTATTATTATTATTATTATTATTAATAATAATAATAATAGTAATAATAATATCACATGCACAGTTTTATCAGTCACCAGATATATAATTTAAGTTTTAAAATCTGCCTTTTTACATATTATTATTATTATTATTATTATTATTATTATTATTATAATTATTATGTATAAAGGCAGATTTTAAAACTTAAGTTATATAGCAGGTGACTGATAAAACTGTGCATGTGATGATAATAATAATAGTAATAATAATAATAATACTTGCTATAAGTTTATAAGTTTGTATTATGATGTAAATTGCAAAATTACCCATTTTTGTGGCATCTTCTCATACAGTACTATTTTTAATATTTAATTCTTTAATGGTCATGATAAGTTCTCACTAAATAATTTAATTCCAAGATAAATAATAAAGTTTATTATAATGTGTTTCTTCCATTGCAGTATGGTTACATAGAACCAGGTAGGTGATTCCAAAGGAAAAACGAGATGCAGTCTGCAGGGTCAAGGAAGGAGAAGTGGTCTCTATTTACAAGGAGTCTCCAGGGTGAAAGAAGGAGAAGAGGACTCCACTGTTGGACAAAAAAGGGATTCTACAATATCAGAGAACAAGACTCCTGTGTCAGATAATTAGAAGGAGTATGCAGAGTGAGAGAAGGAGTATCTGGTATCATAAAAAGGAGTCTCCAGTGTGAGAGAAGTAAAATGTGTAATCAATGTCAGATAAAGAGAAGGAGTCTCCAGTGTCAAAGAAGTTGTTTCCAGAATTGGAGAAGGAGGAGTCTCTATAGTCAGAAAAGTTGTCTCCAGTGTAGAAGAAGGTGTCCTCAGCGTCAAAGGTGAAAAGAATTAGAGAAGGGGATTCTAGTGCTAGAGAAGGAGAGAAGGAGTCTCCAGTTTTAGAAAACAAGGAGTCTGCAGCATCAGTGAAAGAGACGGAGTCTACAGAGTCAGAGAAGGAGACTTCAGTGTCTTCAGGGAATAACTGTTTACTGCTGCAATAGTGTAAGAGATAATGTTCCATAATGTTAAATGTGCAACAGAATGGATAAACGAGATGTAATTTTTTTTTAACAATCTCAAAATTGCAATCTTTGAGAAGTTGTACTATAAGAGGAATACACTTTGAGGTGATAACAGTACAGTAACTCCGCTTCATCGTACCAGCACATCATTAAGTATTTTCCAATATCAGCACATCCTGGTGCATTTTCGTCCTTACTTCTCGCTGTACAATTGCAAGATTTCAATAGCTGAGTGAGCCATATGCCAGTAGTGTAGTGTGTAAATATGATTATTAGGAATAAATTACATGTCTAGACAGGCACTTACAATATTTGACCCGGAATTCACAGCATGTGTTGTTCGTGCAAGTTCTTTTTCTTTCTCTTTGCTTCTCTGTCTGTTTGGCAACTAATCAGTTCCACATGCATCATCAGTGTGCATTAAGTTGATTTTACACACACACACACACACACACACACACACACACACACACACACAAGACAGACAGGTGCACGGACATTGATATGATCTATTTTGGAGCAGGAAAATCAATGCAAAATTTAATGGTGCTAATCAAAAAATTCCCAGTTGTTTTCCACTAAATCTGCCAAATCTGAAATCCAGGAACGATTATGGACTTTACTTGGAAATCAAGATAATTCAATCAAACTATATACAATTTTTTTTTTTAATCCATTATTTACTAAATGCACATGCTGTATCATAACCTGCAGCTTTTTCCTCATTATCCTGTTTCCGTTCCGGAAAAGATAACGCACTTTGCTATGATCACCGGAGACTTATTTGCAGCTTTTTTTTTGTTTTCTCTTTTTTGAGCGAGATGTAACAGCAGACAGGTTTATGATTTGTTCTTTATTAGTTTGCCATCTGTACAGAGGAGCGCTAATAGTGAGCTGCGACTATTTACACATATGCAAAAGCAGATCCATCTGTCAATTCGCATCACCGACTTTTCCCAGTAGACTCTCACCTTAACACCAAGCAACTGCTCGACATACACACAGGTGACACAAAAAGAAGGTCTGGTGACACTTAGCATCCTGTGTGTGTGTGTGTGTGTGTGTGTGTGTGTCCCTGCCTGTATGGGTGTGTGGAGCATGTGCCTACCATCCAGAGACTTTCACATAAAATATTTCCATATGGCATAAAAGAATATATATATACATATATATATATAGCCTCTTAGCTTAAGATTTAACTGTACTCTAGGCATAAAACACATCTTGGATCAAGAAATGAGGAAGAACAGGGCTTATGGGAAGAATAATATGCTTTTAAGGGCTCGCCATAATTGAATCAAATGCCTCTGAATACATAATGTGAAGCATTAATGTTCATTTTCATGTTTTAAGGCACATCTCTTTATATAAATATTACAATGAAAACGAGGGTTTAAATGTAAAAGAGTAAAAGACGAGAAGTAGGAATATATTCTTATTACACGCGCAGACATACATCTCAGGGAGATTTTTTTTCCCTTATTTTTTTTTATTTCCCCTAACGCTTTTTAAGTGAACGGTTTATCATCTTAAACAGGAAGGCTGGGCTCGCTAATAAACAACGCCATAAATAATCAGAGCAAAAACATCAACTCTAGCAAACATTAAACAAACAAACAAAAAAAAGCACAAAAAGAGAGTAAAAAAATAGCAGCAGCAGCAACAGCGGTGCTAGCATTAAGAGTTTGTGGTGAATTTTGGGTAGCGCTTGTTCAAAACATGCTGTGGTGTTTGTCAGGTCACACACACACTACAGTATGTTACGACTGAGAATGAAGAGACATTAGCGTGTTAATCTCTACCTGACACCAATACCACTGTATGACTGACCCGAATGCACAACTCTCGTTATTACACAAGCCATATGGTGTTAGCCTTTAGCCCCATGACATACAGCGGATTAGCACCTGCTCTGTGCTGACATTTCTTTAGAGCTAAAAATGCATTAGCAGATTGAGACATGTTGCCTAACATAGCAACTTTGAGTGGGTATTTACAAGCAAGCCAAATTGTAGCATAATCATTGTTTGAATTTTTTTTTTTTTTTTTTGTAGAATTGCGTACGTGTCATTGATGGGGAAAGTTTGTAGAAACTCTGGATAAAAAGGGTAAAGCTAAAAATAAGTGATCGGCTTTAATCAGTGATATTTCAGTTTGAAGCCCATGTACGTTTGTGTCACGTAGTGTTAGGTGTTGGACTGTGGGCATGAAGGTGAGGCATAGGCACAGAGGGATAAGGTGGCAAACAAAGTCTTTAATAAGAAACAAAACAAACAAACATGAACAAAAGGAAGTTGGCTTTACCTTGGAGCATACTATAAACAAAACCAATAGTCAAATAGACAAGGGCTTACACAAACTAATACAGTACAGACATGGGATACACTGTAAAAAAAAAATCTTAATTCTAACAGTAAAATACTGTATAAATGCTACAGAATAAAACTTATTCTGTAAAAACTCATTATTTCACAAAACTTGGGATAACCGTAGAATTTGCAGTGAAAAACTGTAATTAGTTTTACAGAGTAAGACCTTAAATTTAACAGTTAAAAATATATTAAAATATGGTTTATTGCAGTAAAATTAACGATATACTGTATTTATAAAAATAAAACTCACAGAAGGTATTTGTTACTAATATCATGAAGCATCAGTTTATATTTTACTAAACCTTTGTTGATAGTTTAAAAATCAGAAAAATCTGATCTGTAAAAACTAAACTTTAAAATTTTATGGTAAAAAACTGGCAGCTGTGGTTGCCAGAAATTTACCGTAAAAAATAAAGTAGCAACGTTATTGGTTGTACGGGACTGAACTCATAATACTGTATATTTTACAGATTTTAATATTTTTTTCTACGGTTTATAAATAAACCGTAAGTTTTCCGGTAAAAAACTGGCAGCTGTGGTTGCCAGAAATTTACCGGAAAAAATGCGGTAGCAACACTATTGTTTGTACGGGACTGCACTCATTATACTGTATATTTTACGGATATTAATATTTTTTTCTACGGTTTATAGCCGTCTAATTTACATTAACCAAGAACTTCAAATTTGTGAATGGTATTCCGCCCTTTGATGACTGTGGCAAGGACAGCCGCTAGCACGCGCC
>JAQQZT010000023.1:4367719-4380490 GCA_030068275.1 Clarias platycephalus
ATAAGGGTAACTTTACTTGTACTTCAGTAAAAGTTCATTAAAGTAACAGTACTTTTACTTGAGTACAAAATTTTATTTCTCTTTCCACCTCTGCTCACGTGTCACTCTCAATATTCCACCGTGCGACTCTTTGCTTTGTTTCTGGACCCCGGACCAAACTCCTCACTTTGCTTTTATAATGCGGAGAAAGCCTGAGGTTCATTAATGTTAATTATTGCCAGCCGGCTCGACCTGGCAGCCCCGCCCCTTCGCGCACCTGCAAAAGTGGGGGCCGTCTGTGTAGGGAGCCTACGGAGTGAGTGAGGAGCGATAACAGATTTAGGTGCACACCCATCACAGTCACACGCTGTGACAGATTTAGTGTGAAAATTGTTCAATGAACTTCTCAACTCTTTTATGGCATTTGCTAATCTTTACTCTGGAAAGTGTAGGTGTTTTGTTTGTGTTGACATGTAATGATGGTACATTACGCAGCATTTTAAGCCTGTAAGTCTTGATTCTGTTAAGTGAACTGAATAAAAACAAATCATCAGGGGGTGAAACTGATTACATGCACTGATACTTATCATGTTTTACATTGTGAGAAGAACTCACTGCAAAGTGAATCATGTGTGGATTATGACATTGCCTTTAATGTCTTGTCATTTGGAAGACCCCTATGTTGCATTAATAATAATAATAATAATATTTAAAAATAATAATAATAATAAAAAGCATCAAAACATTTTACATTCAAAATTAACCTTGTCTATTTAAATATATGTACCTAAATTCAAAAAAATAATTGTACATGTTACACTTGTTCAACGACAAACAATTTTTCAGAAACGTGCCAAATTAGGTCAATTATTAACATCTTATACTTAGTTTTTAAAGATTATAGCATTGTATATAGCTTAGTTTGAGAATATAGCATTGTAAAATAGTAAAGCCATACTAGTGTCATGTAATAATAAAAAGAAGAAGAAGAAGAAGAATAGCATACTTGGCTCAGGTCTTATTTGGCTGATAGCTATGAATTTGTAAAAGTCTGTTTTAGGCCTATTTTTATATAAACTATATGAACAAAAGTATTTGGCCAAACCTACAATAACATTGCACCCAAATATATGAACTTAAATATTGGTTGTATTTTGCAGCTATAACACCTTCCACTGTTCTTGGAAAAGCCAGAATTCAATAATTAGCAAGTTTGCCCAAATACTTTTGTCCATACTGTATAGTGACCATTTGGCTGCAGTGGCACAATAGAACAATAAAAGACAATAACATTAAAATATAGGAACAATTGAAGAGTGCATACAACAATAAAAACACCATGACACTGCATTGTCATTTTGCCAAAATAAATATTGAACATTTCACATGCTAGTTTTAATATTGCACCAATATATATATATTTTGCACATACACTACCAGTCAAAAGTTTGGACACACCTTCTTCAGTGTGTTTTTTTATTATTATTTTAAACACTGTAATTAATACCAAAACATCCAATCTATGAAAGAGCACTTAAAGAATAATGCAGTGAACAAAAAAGTGTTAAACAAACCAGAATATATTTAAATAAAAGAAAGGTTTTGTCTGTACGTTGGTCAGAACTCTGTCTTTCAATGATATCTTTATGTTTCATACATTGAAGGACCTGAAACCAGTCTTAGAAAAAAATTATGTATGTCTGTCTGTCTGTCTGTCTGTCTATCCAGCCAGATTTTGTCACAGGATTCCATAAAACAGGCTGGAAATAATTTAATGAAACTTCAGCAGTAATTCAAGATATTTGCTTGAAGTTAAACACATGTCATGAATCTAAATGTTCAGTACAGGTGAAGTTATGAGCAATTATGTGTGAGATTACAAATCTGTAGTTTTCACAGCATACTTGGAATGCATTAACCTGTGGGAGCATCTTAAATTGCAAAAAAAAAATTGAATTTATTGAAATTTTTGCAATACCTTCATATCTGCCTGAAGTTTAAGCTGCACCATAAGTAAAATTGAAATATGGAATAAAAGCAATGTTATGAAGAGTTATGTGCTGGATTTAATAATCTACTATAAAAAAAAACTTCTAATAAGCTATTTGCTCAATGTAAACAATCTCCTAAACCAAAAGATATTAATTAGAAAATCTAAACTGAATATTTTTACTGGGATTAGTTCAGATTTTCACTTTCGCTGAAATAACAGCGCTGAAGTGGTATGAGTGAATTTTAAAATCGCTGGAGATGTTTTACGACAAAACTTCATCTTTATCTGACCTACTTTTTCGATTTTTTCATCTGTGATTCACATAAGATACTAAACCTTACAAAATCTTATTTCTTTGGATTAATAAATTAGACAGATAGTTTTGCCGTACAGAAAGACAGGCATGTATGTGGGTTTTAACCTGAAATAATGACATCACTGGTTACATTAAAACTGAACTGATTATTTTTAGCTTTAACCTTTTAACTATATAAAAAACTATTTCCTGTCAACAGATATTATGCTAGTGTTTTATATTTTAGATTGGAACAAAAAAAGAGCTTGAACTGGTTGTTTTTTGGTAATGGCCCCAACAGCAGCAGCTTGGTGGTACTGGGGTTCGAACCTGGGACCTTCTAATCAGAAGTCTAACACCTTAACCACTGAGTCCCATCTGTCCCCCCCTACAGCTGCAGTTTGAATCAGTTGCAGAGGTTGGATGGAGCTCAGATGTAGACCTATCAAGATCCAATTGCAATACTGATGAAAGTTTGGCTAATTTAGCAGTGTGTGATTTCCCAGTGATTATCAAAAGTGCTGACTTTGTAGAACACACTCTGAATTGGACACAGACTCCAACAGAATTACATAACACAAAAATATACTGTATGATATCTGGTTCCACTTAATAGCCACATGCTAAAAAACTAGTCTGAGGCCTTGTAAATATCATAATAAAAGCTTATGTTACCTTAATAAGATCTCTGAACATTTTTTTGTCTTAAATTTATACTATTATTCAACTTAATCTTACAATTAGAAATTAGTATTTGACTAAATAAATTCTATTTTTAACATACAGTTGATATTTTTTATATATTCACTTGTATAATAATTCAGTCCCCTGTAGAATCTGTTAGCACATCTTTCATTACAGAGATTCAAATATTTAAGGCCCAAGCACTAAAGGGTGCACAGGACCCTCTTGTTTTCCTAAGGATTTTTTTCGCATCTTTTTGGTCTTTTGGGGGGTCTTAACATACTCAAAAACCCATGAAAATTGGCACACAGGTTGGAATCTACTGCCATTCAACACCACTGACCACGGGTATGGCATGGGGCCCTCAGGGGCCCTTACACGAGATTTTGCTGCATAGCCCATACACACTTGCACGTATGAACACGAAACTCGGTACACATTTAGAGCTCATTGAGTTAAAGAATTTTCAAGATGAACAAGATCTCTACTTCAACTCAACAAGATGTCATTCGCCAAAATGCACCCCATGGATTTGATATACTTCTCCTAGGGGATTTATACAATCGCCAACAAACCGGGCCTCTGTAATCTAAAGACATTGAGGAGGCAAAATTGTAGAGGGATTTTTGATATCTCAAACAGCTTCCTTTTGCCTCTTATTGCTGCCAATACAGCATCAATTCGTCTTGGGAATGACAGATACAAGTCCTGCACAGTGGCCAGAGGGATCTTTAGCCATTCTTACAGAATAGTGGCCAGGCCACATTTGGCATTGGCACGAGTGACCAAAGGTTTGGCTATAGCAGCCCGGCCATGAACAGCTTAGGTCGAAACAAGTTAAGATGAGGTGCACATTTAATTCTGCATTGAGTTGGGCTGCTGTGGTTTTATGTTTTTTGGATACAATGCGGGTTAGCACCCGGACATCTCTTTTAGACAGCTTTCTCTTGCATCCACAGTTACTCCTGTTGGATGTGGTTCGTCCTTCTTGGTGGTGTGCTGACGTTACCCTGGATACCGTGGCTCCTGATACATCACAAAGACTTGCTGTCTTGAACACAGATGCACCAGTGAGACACGCAACAACAATTTGTCTTCTTTTGAACTCTGATATGTCACCCATGATGCTTTAAGCAAAACTGTGCTATTACTCTGCTAATTAAACCTTCACACTCTGCTCTTACTGGTGGAATGTGCAATCAATGAAGATTGGCCACTAGGATGGTCAAATCTACCCATGAAACCTCCAACACTAAATTGGCCAGTGTTTCAGTTTCATTGTCCAACCCCCTGTACATACACACACATTACAAATGTTTACACTCTCATAATCGCACACACACACACACACACACACACACACACACACACACACACACACACCAGGTTTTGTCCATTTTGTATGTACACTGATAAGATGCTGCAGCTCCACCTTCTGGTGGCCAGAGAGAGAGAGAGAGAGACAGAGAGAGAGAGAGCAACAGACAGAGAAAAAAAATCAGAGCAAGACAGAGACAGAACTTTAGAGAGGATGACAGAGACAGTGAGAGAGCGGGAAAGACAGAATGAGAGCAAGAAACAGAGGAAGAGAGATAGAGAAAGGATGACTTAGAGAAAGACAGAGAAAGAGAATTACAGACAGAGAACTGCAGAATAATGGAGAAAGAGTGCAAGAGAGACAGAATGGCTGTGAAAAAGACAAACAGAGAGAAAGACAGAGGTACACTGAGACCTAAATTGAGATTGAGAGAGAGATAGAAAGAGCAACAGAAAACTGAGTGAAAGATAAATAAGGAGAGGAAGATGAGGAAGAAGAACCAGAGACACCGGAGTGAAAAAGAGAGAGAATGAGAGATAGACAGATAGACCATGAATGTAAAGAAGAGAAGAGATTTGGACAGAGATACCAAGAGAGAAGGAGAGAATAACAGTGAGACAGGAAAATCAGACAGATGAGCAAATTGAGAGAATATCTGAGCAGTTAGACAGGAAGGGAAGTATAAATAGAGCAAAAGAAATGAATGAAGAGGAAAACGGAATCGTTTAAGGAGTGACTCACCTTCAGCCAACATTTACACTTCGTCAGATCAGGTTCAATCTAGAACCCTAAAAAACGTTTTTTTTTTTTAAGTTTCTTTTTTTATTTTTATTTCACTGTGTCCTGGCTATTCTCTGTATCGACTTGGCCTGGGAGTTGAATTACTGTAGGATCTTGGAAGTCGAAAGCACTCTGTCTTTCTTGTGTGGCAATTCTTTAGAAGCAACAAGCTAAAACAAGATTAAAATCAATTGTTTAGGGGTTAACTTATTATTAATGTATAAAGGTTATTATTAATATTATTTTTTTATTATAATAATAATAATAATAATAATAATAATAATAATTTGTTATTGTTAATTGTTATTCTTATTCTTCTGCTTATTATTATTAATATTATTATTGAATCCATATCTTTAATTTCTTTAAAAAAATACAAGAAAACCAAATGTAAGATTAAGCAAGATTGTTTTTAGTCTGTTACTAAGTAACTAACATTGCAGATTATTTAAAGAAAATGTTTCTTTTTAAAAAAAAATAAATACAGAATTATCTTCCAATAGAACAAGACATTTTCCCTTGCAACTTTAGTAACTTTTGACTAATCAATTTTAAGAAATTATAGGTTATATAAGTTTTGCTAAATGCAAGAATATTTCATATTAAGATGCTAAGATTTTTTTTTGCAGCTAAAAAAGCAAAAAAGTTAGCAAACTAAACACTAGCATATTCACTGACTAGCAAGTCAGTGAATAGTAAATTTTTTCTCTTATGATTAAAATCTTTCACAACATTTAACTCTAAATAGTGAAGGATCAGATTAATAGGTTATACATCCAGTTATTTATCCAGCTACATTATATCATGGTTAAATGTATTCACATATAAAAGTCTGCTGTTTGACATACAGTAGCTAGCAAGCAAAAGGGCATGTTTAGCCAAAGCTGGTGTGTGTGTGTGTGTGTGAGATCAGACTAGCAGGTAACTAAAAACAAATTCCTAATACCTGTGATACAATGTGTTATGTTTGCATGTTTTTTGGATTCCTTGCTGTTTCTTGAAAGAGATGAAACTGTAAGCTTGAAATGTGAAGGAAAAAAAAAATCACATCATATATTCCATTTAGGATAGATGGATGGATGGACGGATAGATAAATAGATATAATTCGTCAAAAATACATTTTCATGTGTCCAATAATATTTCTTATTACCAAAGAGCTTTATATTCTCAAACATTCCACAGAACTCATTAGGCTGATCTTGTTTATAAGCGTGTTGTTGAGTTACTAAGCTCTGGTTTATCTCACTGTGTTAATCTCACTGTAGTAAATACACAAACTTTGATCATGGTAAGCTGTAACTTCCACCCCTGGAAAGAAAAAATCTCTGTGTATGGTTCATGAACTCCATATTGAGACCCATGGGTGAAGGCCAAGTGGAGGGAACGTTAACTAATTAATGAAACAGCAAGAAGAATTGATGACAAACCCATGTGATTGTAATAAATCATAGCTCTGACCAAATAAACTAGGAGACAGCAAAGTCCACATGGAGCATTATAAGGGTGGGTCAGGTTTGTCAGAGTATCATGTAGCTGCCCAGGCCTTGTCTGGTGACTCATCAGTGATTAGACGCATCAAGTCAAAAAATGAAACAGATATCCCAAAGACTGCATTTAGAATCAGGTCAAGGCTACGTGGTTTTAGATACTAACATTGCAGTGAATTGTGGGACTTCAGGAGAGGACTGGATGGCTATACAAAGTACCATCTATAAGCTGCAGTGGCGGCCGGTCAATAAGGGGCGCTGGGGCGCCGCCCCCTTAAAGTTACGCAGTGAAGAATGCTACTTTAACATGTTATTATTTTTTATTTATAATTATTTATTTTAATAATGAAATAAAGTCATTTAGTCACAATATTCTGCGGTATTTCTTAATATAATTTATTTACAATTAAAAAAATCTAAACTGTATTATGTTCATTTGTGCGGCGGACAAACGAGTGTCTATGTAATCACGTACATTTTTTGAAAAGCATGTGATTTGAGGCTGAGCTCTAATTGGATTTTTACAAATCATCCTTGGGGCGCAGCACTGTGCACCCCGAACCCTCCCACTTTTGTTCTTAGCAAATCAATATTGTTTTAAAATATTTGGACACTTGTGATTGGACCATTCGTAACAAGTCTTATTAACGATCAGCAGATTGGTAGTTAATGTATTGAATAGTGATTGATGTGGAAGCCAGATAAATATGAAATTCTGTCATTTCTTTGCTAAAATACCCCTTCGTAGGGACCAGATCGACCTGATCTTCTAATTAAGCAGCAGTCAAGTGATCGTGGCCGAGCTTACACTTTACAGGCAAATTACATTTTTATTTTATTTGCGCCCCCCGCCACTGATAAGCTCGTCAAACATCATGTCTGTGTTGTTTTGTTTCTATTTTGATTTGAATAAACTTGCACTTCCACCTGCATTTGCTTCCACCTTGGTTTCCAAACCCTGATACTGATAGAAGCTTCAATCACTGACCTAGTGAACCAACATTAAGATGCATTTTTGCTAATGGTTCACTCATTATAAGGACAACTGATAAAAACTGTAAATGTAGAGGTAAAGTCACGGTTTTGTGATATTAGTTCACAATTAAGAAAAAAGTTTTTAAACAAAAAAAAATTGCAGAATGATCTTCCATGAAGAGTAAATGTATTTTTTATATTTTTATTATATTTTTATACATAAAAGAAAAGGTTTTGTCTGTACATTGGTCAGAACTCAGAACAAGTCTTTCAATGATATCTTTACATTTCATACATCAATGAACCAGAAATAGGTCTGTATGTATTTTTTTTCCACAACATTACGCAAAACTGCCTGGACAGAATTTACTGACTTTGCCAGTCCTGCACCATAAATAAAATCAAAATGTTGAGTAGAAAGGGTGTTATGAGCAGTTATGTGCCAAGTTATAAAGATTATTAACAGTATCAATTGTACTATTATTGCACGTGTATCAAACTGTGTGCACGTCTAAAACCGACAATTGGGTGAAATGTATTGAAACCTTTGCAGTACTTGGATATCTGCCTGAGGTTTAACCTGCACCATAAGTGAAATCAAAATGTTGTGTGGAAGAACAGTTATGTGTCAAATTTAATCTTAATAAAATTTAATCTTTGATAATCTACTTTAAAATAAGATACTAATAAATTGCTCATTGTAAACAAAAACCCTAACCAATAGATATTAATTAGAAAATCTAAACTGAATATTTTTACTGGGATTATTTCACAAGTTGATTGTTGAAATAACTGGACTGAAGTGGTATAGTTAAATTTTAAAGTGCTGTACCATGTTAACCCTAACCCACAAAACTTTATTCAATCTACTTTGTCTTTGGGTTATGGAGTAAAACTTTGATAATCCATTCAATAGGTAAATATAAGGCATTTAACCACTTAATTTGATCATTTTTTTCTTGTTGGAGTAAATAAAATCTTTCTCTGCGTTTTTGCTCCATGTTGGGGTAACATCAGATTATTAACTTTGTGAGAATATTCTCTGGACTGGTTCCACCGGTCTTTACTTAGCGTTTTCATTCACTGGGTCTCTGGCTGAGAAAGGACCACTCATTGTCTCGCATTTCTCGCATAGCAAAACACCAACCAATCATAGATGAGATGGAATTCTAGTAACCAATCATAAAACAGAAGGTGGTACTTATCAGAAAAATGTTGGAAGCCTAAATAAACCATAAAGTTAGTGAATAACTTCTTCTGTTATATTTCAGGTAGATGAAGCACATTACAGGCCACACAGTGGTGTAGTGGTTAGCACTTTTACCTTGCACCTCCAGAATCCAGGTTCGATTCCCACCTTGGGGTCTGTCTGCATGGAGTTTGCATGTTCTCCCCATGCTTGGTGGGTTTTCTCTGGGTACTCCGGAGAAAGAAATGCTAATTGGCGTTCCCAAATTGCCTGGGGTGTGTGAATGTTGACCAGAGGTCATATCACAGTCATAAAAATGGGAATAAATACAATGTTCACCATTGGCCCCCATGGTCCCTAGTTGGTTCTGGTTGGTGGACTAGAGTGGTTCCTAAAGGATGGATAGATGATGGAAGCGCTTTTGCAGCAAGCACAAGCATGACAGAAGCATGTCCAGAAACAATAATTAAAAATATTTTATCAGATCAGCGTTCATGTAAACAGTTCAGTTGGAGTCTCTTTTTAGAATGATTTTAGTTGAATTTAATAAATATTTCCCATGTAAACACAGCTACAGTTTCGTTTGGAGGAATAAAAATAAATAGTATGATTTCTTACAATATCATTTCTTTTACCCACATAAAACATTGTAGGTTATTTTGTCTTGTTAACGATGAGTAAACTGTTTTGCTTTTTCACTGCCTGAAATCCTTCTGTAGAACATTCAGTACAGTCCATAATCCCTTTCTGCATTATGAGTTGACCTGAACATTAAAAATTGTGGTGGTTTTTCAGTTTTTGTGAATTACTTTTCTAAAAGTAGATGCCAAAAGTCAAAATGACCCATGAACTCATGATCAATACTGAACAGAACAGAGGGGTTATGTAGTGTAGTACACTTATAACAGTATAGTGTATATTTTGTAGTTTATTCTCTCTCTCTCTCTCTCTCTCTCTCTCTCTCTCTCCAGCTGTGAGGAGGATGGAGGGACATAAACAGTCATCTACAAGTCTCGCCCCCCATTTCCTACTGAGAATCCCCTGCCCTATAATAATGAGTTAATCAGCCTGATTGCACATTCATCACCCTGTGTGTGTGTGTGTGTGTGTGTGTGTGTGTGTGTGTGTGTGTGTGTGTGTGTGTGTGTGTGTGTTTAATTCTTTGTGTGGACCATTATGACAGAAATATATGACAATTTGGCCTGACTGTAGGAGTAGCATTAACTTTAACTATGTAAATGCACATAAAGACAGTAATACAGATGTGCATGTGTGTGTGTGTGTGTGTGTTTTACTTGGGAAATGAAATATTTGAGAGCTGATGTTTCAGGCTAAGAGAGGACAGCAGAGCCGCTGCAGCTGAGTAAACACGCTAACACTACGGACAGGTACGAAAGCAATTCCAAACTCTGCCCCGGAGGAAGACAATTATAGGGACACGCGGAAACGACGAGCGCCGAAGGAAATATTAAAAGTGAGAATGATTAATGATTGAAAATACAGACGTAATGATGTTGCCGTGGTTACGCAGCAAATACGAGCTAGGAGTAGGCTAGAGCTGTAATTTTGTCCAGGGTGAAGAACTTGGAAATTGGCGGATCTATCCAAATTCGTTTAGTTACGTCTGAATGAGAGAAATATGAACAGGAAAGTCATAATGGAACACAAGTATTTCAGTGCACAGGGAAGTGATTGGACACTGCTATTTGGTTCAGATTATTCTCAGGAATGAGTCAACCTGTGTACAGTAGAAGTTCTCAAATCCCATATCTGAAAAGTGAAAATGAAAATAATCAGGAAATAAAAAAAGAATCAACATTTTTGGTTAGGATATGTGAGAAATACAGAAGAATTTAATCTTTGTGTGACACTAACTTTAGACGGTGTTGTGTATTCTCCTTGTGTGGGTTCCCTTTGAGTCCTCCAGTTTCATCCTGCCTTCAAAAGCATTCTGGACTGATGATACTAAATTGTGTGTGTGTGTGTGTGTGTGTGTGTGTGTGTGTGTGTGTGTGTGTGTGTGTGTGTGTGTGTGTGTGTGTGTGGTCCATTCAGGGTGTTTGTACTCGGTTCCAACATCAGGGCCAGCCTGTGTTCTTCAGATCCACCCTGACCAGCATAAAGTGCTGAAGATTTGAATAACAAAGGTTCCTTGTACTGATTAGTTATCATGTTAAAATATTGATTAATATTATTTAAGATTAATTCTTATAAAAATTTATAAACCAAAATAAGCCATGTCATAATCAGCACCTGCGTCAATTAATGTCCATTAATGGCAGTGAGGAAAAGAAACCCCAGGATGACTATCAGCTTGAGGATGATGCCCATTCCTAAATTTACACAGAGGGGTTCAGTAAGGACCGATTTTCATTTTCATGATATTTTCATTTAAGTTTATTATTTATTTTCAAACTTATAAAAATGTAAAAACAGTACTCGAAGCAGACAAAGAAGACAGGGATTATGAATTTCCTTAGAACAACAACAACAAAAAAAATCAAACATAATCAAAAACATGATCTAATTCACTCTGGAGTAAAAATATTATTTTAAAAGGTGTTCAACAGCTTTTTTTCCCTTCCAAGTTCAGGGCCGTGTAGCCCAAAGCAAAATGTCTTCCTAATTATCCTTAATTAGTGTAAAAAAATTATATCCTATATTAAGCAATATCACAGGAGAGGGAGTGCTGTTGTGCTGAATATCAGCAAGGCTGTGATGAGCTGATATTCAGTTCAACAGCACAACCTCCAGTGTGATATTGCTTTTATACAACAATTTCACAAATACCATTTTATTGGAACCAGTTATTTTGCTCCGCCAACAAAAACTTATCCTACTGCAGGAAATAACACAGCAATAAATGCACCCATGTTGGAATTTTGATGCTCAACAGGTGATCGATGTTTTGTTAGTTGATTTAGTTATGTTTTCGAATACTTTTTGATTCAGACTTTTTTAATTATTTCATTACATTTTTAAACATTAAATGTTATAAAGCGCTTTCATTGAATACTTGCATTTTACAAGAGTATTACATCTTCAGCTTTCGACTTCAAATATGAGTTCATGCATTACTGCCATCTACTGGATTGGAGAGTGGAGAAAACTGGCAGGTTAAAGATAAAGACTCTTGCTTTGTTGTACTGTATAAGATGTGAAATTTAAACAATCAATAACACAAGTTACATAGAATTTCAATGTTTATTAGACAATTTTAGTAGTTTTATATACTTCAAAACCTGTAAGAAATATAACGGTGAAACAGATCATACAATAAACATTGGTGTTACAGGGGGCATGGAGGTGTAGTGGTTATCACTGTCGTCTTGCATCTCCAGGGTCCAGGGTTTGATTCCCAGCCAAGTTTGATTCCCGCCTCTGCGTGCATGAAGTTTACACATTCTACCTTGTTTGACATTTGCAGGTTAGGCTAATTGGCATTCACAAATTGCCTGTAGTGTGTGTACTGTATGTGTGTGTGCCCTGCGATGGATTGGCACCCTGTCCATGGTATACTCCGCCTTGTGCCCTTCTTCTCCACCTTGTGCCAGTCTTCTGGGATAGGCTCCAGGCCCCCTGTGACCCTGTACACAGGATAAAGCAGTATAGACGATTATTTAGTGAGAGTGATTTCAGTCACGTGCCATCTAACCTATGTAGCAGCTTTATCCACTTTCAGAGATAAAATTCTTCTCACTGTAAATCAAAGTCATAAATTAATGCAAAACATCAAGGTGCCGGTTTCTTGTGATGTTTGTCTATAATTAAATGTTACGCACTAAACCTCCAGGAAATGAATTCACTTTTCAGACTACTGCAGCCCATATTATTAATGAGAAAGTGTTGTTGTTCTCAGCCATGTTAGCATAATCACACCTTTGCTAAATAAAGTGCAGGCATTTGTGTGGATTGCATTAAATAGTTGACTAGGTGACGGTGAGGGAAGAAGGTGTTCTAGGAGATAATATACATTATTAATGATGTTACCTGTTTAGCACACACACACACACACACACACACACACACACACACACACACACACACACACACACACACACACACACACA
>JAQQZT010000023.1:4380590-4390612 GCA_030068275.1 Clarias platycephalus
CACACACACACACACACACACACACACACACACACACACACACACACACACACACACACACACACACCTGTTCAGTATTAGTTTGTTTTTTATTATTATGATGATTATTCAGATGAGTGAAGCACCTGCTCACGGAGAGGATCAAAACAGATTTAATTTATTTAATTAAAGCTGAGAGTTTAGTGAATGCATTCATGTGCACTGTACAGCAATGGCCAAAAGTATTAAGACAACATACATTATCACGTGTTATATTTCTCCATGTGCACAAAACAGGTGATGTCACTAATTAATGTAGTTCTCAAATGTAGACTCATTTGGTTTAGTTAATAGATGGAACAAATATCTGGCGGGATGTTTACTTTCTGAAGCCGGGGTGTCCACCTCTGCACAAAAAAAATAGTTAGAAATTGGGAATTGTCAAGTGAATTGTGAACTTCTATGGAGAATTCCGGGATATGATCTTCAGTAGGCGAATCAAACAGGTATGGATTGAGGAAGTGACACCAAAGTACTGCAGCCGTCTTTTTGACTCCAGCAGGTTTAAAAGAATAAAGGACTTCATAATAAATATTTATTATTTTTATAGCAATTTAATTGCAGAAAATAATAAATTACAGAAAAACATAAAATTTGATTCCAGTGGGTCTTAGTATTACTGTAGGCATATCCGACCACAGACAAACAACAACATATACATTTTTTTTTCTCAGTGCAAAAATTAAGCCCCCACCAAAAAAAAAAAAACATGTCCAATAATGAGTATTAAGAGTATTCTAGTGTCAAATGTGAAGCCATCTGTCCGACTGCTAAAGATTGGTCTAAATTTGTCATGCAACAGGACATTGATCCAAAGCACATCTTTACATCTATTTCAGAATAATTTAAAAATAAAATAATCAAGGTTTTGTAATAGACTAGTCAAAGTCCAGACCTCATCCCAAAATACTGTGGCAAGACCTGAAGAGAGCAGCACATAAGCAAATGCCCAAAAACCCTGAATGAACTGTTAAGCAATGTTACTTGGGGTACTTAGTATTGCCCACATTTTCTTTTTCATTTAGTGAAAGTTGTTGTCTTAGATTGTATTTGCCTAATACTAAAATAATTTTGATTATGGTTTTACACACACACATACAAAAGAAACATACTCATGTTTGAATTTAAATAATTTATATAATATGCATATATTTATATGAAAAATATCTGGAATAGTAATTAAAAAAATCTTATCTGTTATAGAGCATCAAACACCAGTACAATTTAAGAACATACAGTATAAATGGAATATAAAAGTAAATACTTCTGACTTTGAAGCGATATGGTAGAATAAACCTATTAAAGAACTTGCATTTCCTGTAGTTAAAGTAAAATGTCTAATTCTCGAGCACAGCTCATTAACCAAAATAGCTGTCAGTCAACACTTATGGAGCCATGCATCCTCTCTTTGGAACACACACAGATAAAAAAAGAAAAAAAAATCAAAGAATGATTGACCTTTCTTCATCTTTCCATGCTTTCTGCTTACTACGAGCTGCCACAGCATAGATTGGGCGACTTTGATCATTGTCTATTGAAGCGTCTCTGTCTCTGGAGCTTCAACCGATTCCCTCGTCAGCATTAACACACACATATTGTTTCAATAAGTGCAAATTGATTTATATCAGTTGTAAACTGAGCCCTGGACATGTGCAGAGACTGCGTGCCTCTGAGCGCCGGGAACTTGATGGTGGCTCGACCTGTTCATTAGAGAGAGCATGGAGGAGGAATCGATCAGGACACTGAAGGTCAGAAAGGTCTGATTCTCCTGGACAATAGAATACTTTTGAAAAGAAATAATAAAAATAAAACAATCTATGAATGTAAGGACAACTCTTCTTTTTAACAATACATCTTTAAAATGTGTGAATGTGTAATTTGATGTGTTATGGCTTGAAACTGCACATGTGATCAAATGGGAATAATAATGGATGAATAGAATAAAATGTCCTACTGTACATAAATACAGTTTCAAGTGTGAGTCATGTTACAGTAGTATTCACGCGTCAATTGAGACTGAAACATTGTTAAATCCAGCATCAATAATTAACATAGTGTTTCTAAAAAGAGAACTCCAATCTCCCAGAACGCTTTTAATAAAAAACTATTAGCAATATTTAAATGATTGTTAGCAAATAAAATAGCTATTTCTATATGCTTTACTTGCGTAAACTTTTCTTTACTTTTGCTAAGTGTTAGCAAAGCCAAATAGCTAGTAACAAACTAGCTAGCATGATCTAATTACATAATTAATTATTTAGACTATTGCAAAATGATACAAAAATGAGTAATTTTATTTATTTATTTTATGATATTACTTACAGTAGTATGTAGCATTAGCTTCATAGCTGCTCTGTATAGCTCCTAGAAAATAATTTGAGCTAGCTTGTATATATTACATGTTTAGCAACATAACCAACCTGAAAGTTATAGCTATTTGTAGATACAGTAGATGTTACTCAAGACTTCATAGAATTTTATCACATATACTGTATATTGGTCTGATATTGCTAATGAAGCTAATGAACTTATCCCTTTCATCCATTTTGTAGCTAGCAAAATCTAACTGCGGAAAAAACAACAAAAGTTAGAGGAATTTCCCTTTTTATTTAAGAGCATCCTATAATAGTTTGTCCCCCTGAAAGTTGATTGTACTGGTTTGTAAGTTTTTCTTAAAGCTGAGGTTGATACCTCTTATAAAGTTTCATAGAGTCCAAAAATATGCCAAATTACATATGTATTGTTGAGCAGGGGGAGTGGTGGCTAAAGTGGCTAACAGTGTTGGGGGATGTTACTTTTTAAAGTACATTGCAACATTACTGTCTTTAAAAAGTAATCAGTTACATTACAGCATTACTTTGTGATAAAAGTAACTAGTTTGAGTACTTTTCCATTGCACAAAATTAAAACTCCTTTGTGATTCCTCATGCATGTTATTTTAGTCATGATTTTTATAATTATTCTACTGTACCATCATCACACAGCGAAGTTTGGCCCATAATCTGTTAACTACTAATACTCCTATCTCACCTACAGTTCATCGTGATTCACCACGGGTATTGGCGCTGTGATTAGGTTTCCATATTTCCACGTGTCAGTCCTCGCATAGTCAAACCGTTCTTTCCAAGCCTTGATAATTCATAGCCAATTGTGATTATATTATATTTTATTTGGTAGTCCGAAGGTAAATTATAACAGGTGGATGTTATATCAGCTAAATCACATTTCATGGTACAAACAATTGCACTTTTAAAGAGATTTATTTCTGATCAGTGCTCATCTGGGTGATACCCGAAAGCATACCGTAGTTTCCTGTTGAGTCTGGTTCCTCTCAAGGTTTCACCTGGTGCCACCTAGTTGTCATTACACTTTATTGTATCAAAGTTTCTGATTAATTAAGTTAAATTCAAAGTTTTACTGCAGCTAAGCATCTCATGACCGCATTGTGCTTGAATCCTTATGTGGATATGTATTGGTTTTATGCCTTCATCCTTCATTCATGAAAAACTCCTGGTTTGAATTGAACAGGCTTTGTATTTCCTTAAAAGGTGTAATAAGAGGAGGATACCTCTATTTGGACATGTTATAAATGAATTGCATCTAAAATAATAATAATAATAATAATAATAATCATAATAATAATAATAATAATAATTGTAATAGATTTTCCAGAACAACTGTATTCCAATATGACTCCCTGTCTGTATTCCTGTCCATCACTTTGGATGTTTTTTTTTTCCTCTATACATGAATATGTTGATCTCATTACAGTTTTCCACATCTCATTTGTTTTCCTTTACTGTATTCATCGTGGCACAATGCATTTTTTTTCTATCAATTAGATTAGCCATGTTTCACTCCTCTCTCTCTCTCTCTCTCTCTCTCTCTCTCTCTCTCTCTCTGTACTCTGTGCATGTACGACTCTCTGAGGGGCATTTGAATCCATATTAATTTCCTTTCTGGCTGTTATGCTCCAGCATATGAACTGCAGTGTTTTGCTATTAATCTGTCAGTAATTTAGCATCTTGTAAACTAATTATGCCTCACATATTAATATAATTGTTTTGCCGAGCTGTAAAACAAATCAATGTGTTTGCAGAGAAGGCGTTAAATTGAATCGAGTCATTATAACCACGTGTCAATGTCTCATTCTAGGTTATGAAGGTAGAAAAGTGGATGTCAGCCACAGGTCAATACACTGCCCTCCCTGGCTCCATAAAAATCCATGCAGCTCCACTCAGTTATGTGGATTAAACCCAAACAATCACATGAGAGAGAGGGAGAGAGATCATATCCCTCTCACCAGAGTTCAGGAAATATTGATATTGTTTCACATAAAAAGTGATTGTGGAGTTTGTGCTGCCATTTAGGATTAGGGAGGCTCATGACATCAGTAAAATGATTCTCTCTCTCTCTCTCTCTCTCTCTCTCTCTCCTCCTACTTTCTCTTCTCATACACACCTCTTGAACTCTTTTCTTGGCATGCAGCATTATCCGCAACATGATCAATAAGCAGCCAAGAGCAGATCAGACAACTTTGGATGTTAAACAGCAGCAAAAAGAAACAGCTGGATTCTTTGAAGGAAATAAACATAAACAATCATCTTTAGGAATCTACTTAGAAATTGTATTCAAATTATGCTTGACCGTGTTTGCAAAGCAGTGGCCTACATTCCCTGGCTACTTGATTAGGTACACCTTGCTAGTACTGGGTTGGACCCCATATTGACATGACGGCATCAAGCCGTTGCTGCAGATTTGTCAGTTGCACATTCTCCCGTTCCACCGCATCCAAAAGTGCTCCATTGAATTAAGATCTGATGGCTGTGGAGATCAGCAACAATACTCAGGTAGGCTGGAGAATTTAAATTATGCTCAATTCGTACTATTTGGCACAAAGTGTGCATAGAAAATCGCCCCTACATCATCAAGTCAAGTCAAGTAGGCTTTTATTGTCATTCCAACCATATACAGTTCAGTACACGGTGAAACGAGTCCTCCAGGACCAAGGTGCTACATACTGTACATGCAACAACATAAATTAACAACACACTTTACCGGAACCAGCTAGTTACCTAAGATATCTAATAAGCTGACTAGCTCAGATATGACAGATTTACATTTATAAGTTAACCTAAACCTAGCTATTTCTATACAAAAAAGAGACAACAACATACAACATAGTGCACGTGCAAATGTGCACTGTTACAGCGTTATTACACCATCTCCAGCAGCAGCCTGAACCACTGATACACAGCAGGATTGATCCATGCTTCCATGTTGTTTATAGTACGCCACATTCTGATCCTACCATCCAAATATAACAGCAGACACTGAGATTCATCAGACCAGGCAATGTTTTTTTTATTCTCCTATTAAGCCCCATGCAAATTGTAGCCTCAGTTTCCTGAAAGTTGTGGAGACCGTCTTGTCCATGTCTCCATGTGTAAACGCTTTGAGCTGCTGCCAGGTGTTTAGATATTTGTCTTAACAAGCAGTCTAACAGGTGTGCCCAATGAAGTGCCTAATGAGTGTATAAGCATATATTTAATCTTAATATCATTTAAAATGTTTCAGCAATTATACCTTGTGTATTTTCCTATTGGTGCATGTAATATGTACAATTTGTTAACGTTAATTATGAGATTAAATGTTGGATTACACATTGTTTGTCTACTTTTATATATTTTATTAATAAATGTAGAATACACATACTGTACTACTGTAGTATACATTAGAAAATGTGTAATTGTTAATGTGGAGAAATATGTATTTACTATACATATTTGAAAGGACAACTTTCCTTTGTATCACTATGAGGAAAAAACTTACAGTATATAGTTTATAGTTGCTATGATGTAAGGGAACATGAACTACTGTAACTTGTTTCTTGGATGTTCCACAACACTAATCTAAATGTTACTATAAACGGTTAAAATCTTCATGTAAACTCTAAACTCTTTAACAGATAAAAAAAATATAAGTGTGTATACATTTAATAAACATTGTTATTCCAACTTAACATTGTAAAATAAATGCATTAAAACACTGGCAGAAACAATAATTCGCTTCATCACAACATTGCATCACTAATTATTGTTGTACAACAGCACAGCCAGTTGTTTTATTCCTTAAATGTTTCCAGATTTCTCAACCTCATTTCCATTTTTAGTTTACATATTTCATAGCTTGATATGCAAACTGCAGTTTCAACACAGTTTATTCCAATTTAACATTGTAACAGCATGTTAGTGAAAAACAAAGCTACTGTAACTGGGTAAAACATCAGCTACAGTTGAACTATTAACAAAGTTTATTTCAATATATACAGTACAGTATATACAGGGAGAACATGCTCCACACACAAAGACCCAAGGCGAGAATCAACAGTACTAACCACTAAGTCACAGTGTAATATATACACTGTATTTTTTTTACTAGATAAAATATCAAGCCTACATACTGTAGCATTAACTATCTTTATCTCCAGTTTAATGTGTTGCCAATCACATGGATTTTGTTCAAAATCTGGCATGGTTAAAAGTTAGACCAGCTTCATTTGCTGCTTCAAATAACAATTCTGGAAGCTCATGTTATAAAAACAGTTAAAGATTCAATATAAACCAAACAACATAATATTAAAACCACTAACATTAAGATAATCTACAATCAGTTTAGTGCTCCCCTTGTGCCACTGGGGCAGCTCTGGCCCCTCAGGGAAACCTGAGTGTCTGAGGGAGGATAGGAGAGGGAGATGATACGTTGCGTGTCATCTGCATAACAATAGTATGAAAAGCCATGACATAATATGACCTTACCAAGAAACCGGGCATAGAGGGAGACCATAAGAGAACCCAGTACTGGACTCTGTGGGACACCAGTAGAGAGTCTGCGTGAGGCAGATGTGGATCCCCTCCATGTCACCTCATACAACCTATCCTATCCTAGGAGGATGAGGACAGATGATAGTTTAGCTGATCTAGCAGGATGGAGCTTCTCGCTGACTGACAGAAGAGCAGTCTCTGTGGAATGTGCCAGATTGGTTGGTATTGTTAAGGTTGCTCTGTGAGAGTTAAAGACACATTTGGTTGGAAATTATCACAACATAGCACTGTAACTGTAACTATATCACACTTACCAAACAGTACAATTCATCTACAGTAATTGTGCGCAAATCTTGAAAAGCACATACAGTACTGCACATATTTAAGCAATTTTGTATATTTGAATTTATACTGTTAGAACTTGAAGCAGTCCAATGCACATTGTTTAAAGAATGTATAATTTTTTATATTAATATTTTTTGTATTTACTTACATGCTTACATACAGTACACCACTGTCATATCCAGTCTGTGCTTTTTTTTTGCCGGTCAAAGGAAGTTGTGGATACTGTACTTACCTCATGTGGTTCTGGCAACCATTACAGCTGTCCAGCTTGATGATTGATCATCTTTGTTTACAGTGTTTAAAGAACAAGACAGATTTCAAAACATTATTTTGTTACACACATAAATAACAGCAGGCCAAAAACGAAGCCGTGATCCATGTACGCGTGTTAAATGCTGGCTCGGAAACACAGCTCGTACAATCAAATAACAATAACAGTCTCCGTCTTTGGCATGAAATTATGTCAGTGTGAAATTCCCCTCATAGATCTTGGGCTGACAGCTCACCTCCAGCTGGAGCAGTACAGTAATGGTACAGTAATGAGCACAGTTTAAGAGGAGCCACTTGTACATGGAGCCAGTCTGAATAGAACACAGACAGCTTGCTGGATGAGGAAATGTTATATTCTGAAAAGAAATTTAATTCTAAAAATATATATATATTATATATGAATATATTTGTTGCATGTTTTGACTTTTTATAAATAAATAATCCAAAATCATTACAGTTGTGTATGGTTAGCGCTTTTCTATGAATTGATGTCCAATTAACTTGTCTTCCTAATTATTGGCACCCTTCAAGAAAATGGATGAGCTGTCACACAGTTGATTAAACTGAGTTCATCATTTATGATGTCAACAAAAATCTGTCACTCTGTTCAACTTTTTCAAAACAATCTTTATGCTCATTGGCCCTTAGAAAAATGAGCATTTATGTAAAGAATAACACACATGGTTGAGGCTTGGTGTGTTGAAGTGTCTATGGGGTCGATTTCCCCCCCTTTTTTTTAGCTGAATAGAAATTCCTGACAGTTCTTGGTTCTTGGTGTGACATCACCTACAAACTGACTACACATTAACTACAAAATGTTATGTTGCACTTATGAATCAGCGAAGATTTTTGGACAAAGTGCGCTAAAGCGTCAAGAATTATCTAAGAACTGTCCAAGAACCATTCAAGAAGCATCTAAGAATCGTCTAAGAACTGTCTAAGAACTGTAATGATTTACCTGCTAACTGTTACAAAGTACCTCCTGTATCATACGTGAACATGTGCTATGAATTGCTTAAAAATATGACAGAAGAAGCTTGGTCTTCAAATTTGAGGTTTGGTCAGACTTCCCATCTTTTTTGATAAATCCCACCTCCTACATTTTATGATTGGTTACAAGAATTCAATTAAATTCAATTCAATTTTATTTGTGTGGCACTTTTAACAATAGAAATTGACATGGATTTTTAAATGGGTTTTGAGCTAGAATTAAAATAACTATTAGGCTGCTGTACAAGCTCATGTACTGTACAAGTTAATACTAATGTATAGAAACAACAAGGCATAAGAAGCTTTGATTTAAATACAATATACTTATTGAAACAAAAATATTTGATTATAAGTGGTATAAATTATGTAGGTTATTTACACCATGTGAAACTCATACTTTAACCCTTTTGCAGCATGTGACTCGATGTTGATATAGATTACACATTCGACTGAAATATGTATTAGGAAATAGTAGGGTAAAATAAAATTATATTATTTATATATTTGTTAGTCAATAATGGGAATTTGAATTGTAAAAACATTACTATTTTTATTATACTGCATAAAATAAAGAGAAATCTCATTCTCAACTCCACTGAAATTCATTTCCTTTCTTCTTGATTTTCTATTGTGATGCAGTCAGTCTGTCTGTCTCTTCTGGTGTTAAAGCTGATCTCGGCAGGAGAAGAGCCTTACTAACAGTCGATAGAGCGATACGTTGCACTCTGGAGGTAGCAGGGTGGGACACGAGTCTATAACAGAAGGGCCAAGCTGCTTTATCTGCTCATTAAGGCCTGAGATATGGATTAACCTGCAGCGAAAACATTGCTAGGAACAACATGCACACGCACGCACGCACACACACAGAGACACACACAAAGTCCATATATACATTGTGCTCTCGTATCTCCTTACTTTAATCTCATCCACCTCTCATCCTGACATCCTCTCCGTTTTCTTAAGTCTTCTTTGTTCTTTTTTTTTTTCTTTTTGTGCAGAGCTCAAACATGCCACTAATGTGTCTTTTCATTAATTATGGATGCAATTTTTGCTCTCGTCCACTCTTAGTTCATTTAAAAGGAGACAGGTGGAGGAAATCAAAGTGCAGGAGGCAAATAAGAGAGAGAAAGAGAGAGAGAGAGTTTCACCTTTTACAAATTCATACCTCACTTTGAATTATTCATGTGAGCGTGACATTTTGTAAACACACAAAGCCCATCTGCTTTGACAAATCGTTTCTAATGAATGGACCTTCCCTGAGACGAGGGTGAACGCAGTTCATGGTCCAGTTTAAGATAAGTATAGTAGTAGTTTATTTATTTAAAGGGGTCCTATTATGCCATTTTAAAGGTTGCTAATATTGCTTAATGAGTCTCTTAAAACAGGTTTACACGTATGCAAGGTCAAAAAACACTTTAGTTTTCTCCAAAAATAGATCTAATTTTACCCCATTTCTAAATGATTTGTAAACGACTCATGTGAAGCAGTTCGAAGATTCAGTCTGTCTAAACCCCTCCTTTCCGTGAGCCCTCACTGCTGTGATTGGTCAGATGG
>JAQQZT010000023.1:4397191-4433041 GCA_030068275.1 Clarias platycephalus
CCATCTCCACATCATTGCATTCAGTTTTTATTCACAATTTGTTTAGTGTCCCAACTTTTTTGGAATCCGGTTTGTAACTTCTATGTTTTTTTTATTTTTTATTTTATTCCCCTCGTACAGTCGCGGCAAGGAGGAACGCAGAAAGAGAAAGCCAGTGCAGTTGCCGTTCTCCAAGCGGTTTTAATTTACACAGCTCGTAACTGTAATTGAACGCAAATAGGAGGCAGGCCTCGGTTCCAGATTTGACCCTTGGATCACCACCTGAGGAGAAACAAGGCCCGAGTTATGCCTTACAGTATAGCTCACACATCACACGGCCACCTCGGAAACAAGAACACGTATTCATCGTCGTCATATTTCCCACATTCCAGACATGGAACTTAAAAAAATAATAAAAATACAAAACACAAACGGGAGAAAGAAGCCATTGAAGGAGTGTTCGTGTTATTTATTTTTTTGGTGAAATATGATGGATGGTTTATTACATAATAACAAACACCACACCACAGAACTCAATTAATGTATTATTGACTTAGTTATAGAGACACGATTCATGTTCACGGGTTTAATTCCCAGGATTTTAAATTGCTGTTTTTTTATTGTTGTTATTATTATTATTATTATAATAAACACTGGGTCACAATCACAACATTTATAATACTTTTTATTTAACTTAATCATTATGAAATTCTAAAATGGTTATGGTTAGTGTTGTGGGGGGGGCATTATTTATTTATATTTGGGAATTTGATGTGACCAGGAAAATCATATTAAATATTTGAACTTCCTGTTAATATACAGCAAAGCCACTTCATGTATAGACACTTCACCCAATTCATTCATAGGCACTTTACGATAGTCAGGGTTAAAGTGCATCCAGGGTCTATCACCCTGAATATGATACCTTCCAACACACACACACATCCAGATGCACATCCAAGGTCAAGCTAAAACCCAACACAGGTCTGTTCACACTGTAGCCCTGCATGATTAATTGCCACCTATTACATGCTGAATGGCAAATTTGACCGATTCGTATGATCTCCCACTCCCCAAAGAATTTTTCTCTCTCTCTCTCTCTCTCTCTCTCACACACACACATACACACACACACACACACATCCCTTCCCTTGCTCATTCATTTTCCAACTTATTCACTCTCTCGCAGCTCTGGGCAGGAAAGTCTCTCAGCTGTGATGCCAAATTTCTGCCAAACAGTCAGCAACGTTTACGCAAAGTCCAAACCCAGACCTGTCAGAGTATACACACACACACACACACACACACACACACACACACACATACACACGTTACTATCCCATTACTGATAACAGCATTTTCCACTTTATCCATCCTATACCATAGTTATGAATTGTGCGTATTATTTATTATATGTAAATACATATTTTGTATAATTATTAGGTTCATTAGCATTCCCAAATTGCCCTGCAATGCATTGGCACCCTGTCCAGGATGTAGCTCGCCTCATGCCCAAAGTCTAATAGGACAGGCTCTAGTACCTGTACAGGATATGTGGTATAAAAGGTCCATTAATGTATGAATATTTATTGAATTAATGAACTTTTACATATTTATTTATACCAGCCCATCTAGGCCATGAAAGAAAGGCACCAGAACATTCAGCACAACACTGGTTATGAATTGCCCACGGGATGTGATGGACAAAATTTTTGGTCCACGGAGGCCCCAACCCACACAAGCCACAGCATCCAACACCCTGATGCCAGAGATCACAGCAGAACCCCCAGTTCCATACCCCAGGGGCACAAGGGAAACACAAAACCTAGGTCAGTTTAATGTTAATAATTTTATTGTTATGGCTGATTTTAATGTTATGGACGATCAGTGATCGGAAGACCTCCCCATGGCAAAAAAAATTTTTTTTACAAATCTCTTGCATTAGAGACTCCTTCCATAAGTAAGATTAGAGGATTTGCAACATTCCTAAATCTGATCCCAAAATGATGTAATCTTAAGATCATAGAAAATCAAAGGATCTTCAAGAGGAAGAAAAGAGTGTGAATGTCAGTAATCATAGCAGGTCTTCACAAGTCTTGACAATTCATAGTTAACTGTCAGGTGTAGTACAGTATGTAGTTTGAAGGAAAATAATGTACTGTAGGTTCATAGACATTCTGTGATGACATGAGTTTGGCAGGAGTTTGTAAATGAGTCATAAGTAAGTACACCAATAAAAGTAGACCTTATAATTTTATAGATATTGAGTAGCCAACTGGTAGTTGATTATGGCAAGTGATGTCAGAGACGAGGTAGCAAGAACTGTCCAGACTGTAAATTCAGGATGTTCTAGCTTAACGTTTAATAATGTGGAAAGCCCGGTTAGATTGCAAATGATCATGTATTAAAAACAGCGCACTCGTGTAAACCTGTGAGACCTGCAGGTATAGGAAACTAATCCAAACCTGCAGAAATCCATAAACAGATTCCAGACTTCAGTAGTGTTGTGGTATAAAGGATCTTAAACGCTGTGTACGGAAATGCATTTATTAAATTATTGGGCTGCTTTTGTAGGGCAGAGCACGTTATCCACAACCGCATCGGCGGACGATTCGAATCTAAAATACGCGTAAGAGGAACACACACAAACATACCACACAGAAACACACACACACACACAATTCATCTGATGATCACTAGGTACTGCATGGTCTTTCTAAGTGTGTTTACTGCTCCAGCCTGAAAATAATGCACTTTGGCATTGCTATTGGCATACCTGCACAAGGCTCTTAAAAAGACAGAGTGTGTGCTTGATGATAGAGGACACACACTTACACGTGTTTCACTGCGAGCCTCTGAAATATTTCGCTGGCAATCTTTTCAGGCAGGCCCTTCTGTTTTGAAAGTGCTTGGCCTGAGCACACAAATCCAAATACATTCATGCTGTTTGTTTCCTCTGCAAATCCCTTCCTTTACCACATGGCTTGGAACGCATTTCAATGGGGGCTCACACACACACATACAGAGAAAGAGAGAGAGTCTGACAACAATTAAACACAGACTGTGTTTGTACTTGGGGAAAGAGTAGCTGTTGTATTATAAGCCCGGGCCGCCCGTGGCCAGCCGCGGAAGTCCTATTAAAGGAGGAAAAATCAGCATGAACAGCTGTTGTCTGTGCTTTTCTCTGCCTCTTCGCCCTGGCTGCCATGTTTCATTCCTTTTTGGAGCCTCTGTGTGGGGACACCGCAGACTTCTAAGTATTACCCACATGGCACACATATGAGAATATGGAGGTGAGGAGTGATTGAGAAGGAGGAGATGTAAAAGAATTGTAGAATTTAGGGGAAGAGCTGGATAGAACACAAAATCATAATGCAATCACTGCACAGTTAACACTAGCAGTTACACAATTGGCACAGATCTGCACCATGATGCTATATGTGCTATATACAGAAAGGATGTGTGTTTAGTATGGTAAGTATGAATACTTCCTGTAATTAACTCTTCTGCATTCATACGTGTAAGTCAAAATATCTTCTAACTATGACCCCTGGGAGTTTCGTTAGCGGTCAGTGTTAAACAGGGTTATGTTTCGCATATGGAGTCTTTTTCACCAACTCAGAGAAGGAAAATGTTAATAACCTTGACATTATGACAACATTCTCAAAGGTGATGTGTTGGAAGAAGGAAAAAATGGGCAAGTCTATACACTGTGATGGTCAGGAAGACTGGTCAGGGAGTCTCCAAAACAACATCCAATGAGACATGGTATATAGTAGGTACCATGGTTGTCCAGTGGTACCTGTACCATGGTATAGAGTACGAAGGTATTTTTGACAGCACCATGGTACTTATTTGCTGATATAGTACATGTCCCGCATTATGGTACATGGTTCTACCATGGTACAGTAAATACTTTGGTACAGTGGTTCACATACTGGTACATTTTTGCCTGGATGCTGTCAAAATATATTATATAGTATGTACACTATATGGACAAAAGTGTTTAACCAAACCTGCAGTGACATTGTATCCAGATACATATACTTGAATATGGAATTGGTCCCAATTTTTCACTTATAACAGCTTCTACTCTTCTTTTAGGGCTATCAACATTTTTTTGTAGTGCTTCTGTAGTAATTTGTGCCCATTCATTAGGTCAGGCACTGATGTTGGATGAGACGGCATGGCTCACAATATCCATTCAACATACCATATTAGATACCTGCTGATTTTTTTGTAGCTACTGTTGTACTATCAAGTACCATGGAATTCATCAGAGTATTATAGTTCACAATATAGTACTGCCCACTACAATTTTGCCATTTTACCAACCCTGGTATTCAATAAAGTCCTGTCCTAGGTACCATAGTGTAGTAATGCTAGAAGTACCATGGTAATGATATTGCATAGTATGCTATGTACTATACTGTAGGTTACCAGAGTAAACTATTGTGCATTATGACAAACATTTTAATGGTGTTCCCAGTATGCAGTGGTTAGTATCTACCAATTTTGGTTCAAGAAAGGACAGCTGGTGAACCGGTGACTGGATCATGAGCACCCAAAGCTTATTGATGCAAAGTGGGGAGCAAAGACTAACCCGTCTAGTCCTATCCAAGCTACTGTAGGACAAATTGGGGAAAAATCTTCATGCTGGCCCTGAGAGAAGGGTGTCAGATCACACGGTGCATTGAATCTTTGCTATGTACGGTGAGAGTGCCTATGCTAACTTGTGTTTATCATCAGAAATGCTTACAATGGGTAGGTACAGTAAGCATCAGTATATATATATATATACTTTATTGATCCGATGAGGGAAATTATTGAAATACATACACATAACTTTAGCATTGCAAATAGTAAAATAAGATAAATATTTAATGCATTAATACAAACATAAAAAAAAAACATGGCTAAGAAAAGGAATGCTACTGTAAGTAGCTGGAAAAGAAGCTGCAGTAAATTATTTTATTATTACAGTATAAATGCTTAGTGACTATGCTGATGTTTGTTAATTTTCCCTTAAAGAATTGTAAAAGAATCTTACTATTTAATCTTACAAATTACTATTGTTTTTCCACATAATTCCGAGAGCACTTGTGCAAAAGTGTGTGTATGTGTGTGTCATGGTCTGAGAGGTAGCTGGAAGAGTGTGATTGAGTGTGTTTATGCAGTCCATCACTGCACACGAGAGCGGGCCCACCTGTAGTCTGGGAGTCATTACGCCGAGGTCAGGGGATATCCTCCATGTAAACGCGAACTCACTTCAGCTCAAATTGGCTGTAAAGATCCCATTTCCTCTCGCTCGCCACCCCAACCACCTGTAGAGCGATGGGGCTTGACAGCAGCCCGGTCCCCTGGTGTCCATTACGACCACGTTACAACCCGCACAGGGGGAACGCCAACCATTTAAGAGCTGAATGCTATTTAAGGGTTAAGTAGACAGTTACTTTCACATTGTACTGAATATCTTATGTGTTATACTGATTCTTAATGATGCATTTTTATTTTAAGAGTTGGATAAAGCAACAATTAATGTACTGTCTATTATAAATATGCATGTACAGTATGTAAAATATACTGATGGAACAGATGACAAATTAAGGGAAACCTGATGTCACAGTTTTAGGGCCATGTTTGCTACTGTAGCATGATTTGGCTCCACTTGACCCCCTACAGAGAAGTCAATCTAGATCAGGAAATGTACAGTATCACATCACTTTATGATGGAACAGTTCTATCCTAATGTGCCTAGTCTTTTTCCACTCAGGTCTGCAGGGCAAAAGGGCATATTTTATGTACCTTAAACTTATCAGAACACAAACTAGAAGAACATCTTTGGGAAATTTGAGAGTGATGTGAGATTTCAAATGATAAGTGCTTAGCTGAGGAAAAATTATTTTGGAAGAACAGGCTTCATCACCTACGTAAGACACTTCCAGAAATGCAGAGAATCAATAGATACAGTAAATGAAATGAAAGACTATATCTGTGAATGTATCTTGTGCTTCATATTTTGTTTTATTTGTTTTTTGAAAGAATAATCATTTTAGTATTTGATAAAAAAAATTATAATTAATTTTATTGTAAAGAAAGAAAGAAAGAAAGAAAGAAAGAAAGAAAGAAAGAAAGAAATCACCAGTGTGTGATATATTATATTGCATATAATTTCAGTTTTTTATTTTCTAAATCCTACGTAAATTTTTAAGTTACTATTTAAATCTACAGTATGTAAACTTCCTACCATTTTAGATGAGCGGCACACCTGACTAGATAATAATAATTATTATTAGTAGTAGTAGTATTATTATTTATTTATTTATTTATAAATAAAAAAATATTTATTTATTTAAATAAATATTGCTAAAATATAAAATATAGACCTGCTAATAATTTCAGTATTCATCATCATCATCATCATCATCATCATCAGCCACCATTACACACCCGCATTATAGATGATAACTACCCCAAACATAGACGTTAAACAGAGCACCCAATCAAACAGTGTGTCAACATGATTGAAGTTAATGCACATAGCCATGTAATACTAGAAGTTAAAGAACTGATGGTCACAGAGGCAAGCCTCTGAAATTGATTAGGGCGAGGAGGGCTTTGCAATTAACCTGTCATTAATCGGAAATTACGATTTCCTTAATCAGGAAAGGCCACAAGTGATACAATTCATTTAGCAGTCTGTCTTTTGCTTGATGATCAGGGATGTCGTAGTGATCTGGCAACATCATAAGTGTAATTGTGTGCTAATGAGTGAAAAGATAATTCCACCCTGAAACACATTACAGATATTTATATTGACATATTTCAGATTTCTGGTTACTTATTTCTGGGACTTTTATTCTAGACAGTATGGTGCTAATTCGTTGCATTGTTCTTGTAAGGAGTTAGCGGTTGTCTGCCATGCTGATTTCCCATTCTAAGCACAGTTGGAATGGTGTTTATTAGGAGTTTAAAAAAAAAAAAAAAACAATGTTCATGAAAAAAAAGCCTTTGAACATTCTCACTCACATTAATGACAAATCCAACACAAATGTCGTAGAGGCAACAAGCAGTGCATTTGAACTCCCAGAATGCAATGCATCTATACAATGCTGAGTTAGTCAAGAGCATATGCGAGACTAGTACTGGATCTGCTGCAGAACAAGTGTAACAATCTTTACAGCAGTATTGAAAGTGTCAACATTGAATCTTTGGAAGCTTATCTGATGGATCAGAGTGTACTGTACAGTATGTGGAGGTGAAAGAGCTGGACAGACCAAAGGATTACAGCACTGCAGTCTTAAGGTAGAAATGAAGTGAGGACTTGGAGTTGGAATTTGGAAATCAAAAAGACCTCTGATTAGTGCAAGGTAACAATTGCATCATTTTGATTTTGGTACCTTGGACAATATCCACCTGGCTTGAGTTCTATGATATTAATGCACTACATGGTGGGTAAATAGTTGAAATATGTTTAAGAAACTTTGCATAATTTTTTACTTGCTGCTTTTAAATTGTAAAAAAAATAAAATAAATAAAAATGACTCACTTTAATAAACAAGACCGTTTCTTTTTTTATAAATGTCTCTTTCTATAAATTGCTAATCCCATGAAAATAATCATAGGTCTTCTTTAGATGTTTATCAAATTCAGAGACTAGTCATATAACAATGACCTGGCTTATGTGTTTTGTTTCTTTTTTCTTTTTTCTTTTCTTTTTTTTTATTTTTTTTACAAATTTGAGGCACTGGAACATGTTGAGTTCTGAACACTGTAAAATCGACTTTGTCGAATTTGTCACAAATATCTCTGTGGAACCACAATCTGAAAGTGCTCAGACAGCATTATGGGTAATATACAGAAATGTTAACCATGAAGGAATTTCAAACAGCTTGTAAAAGAAAATCATCTAAGCAGTTACTTACAAAGCTAATTCTTGAATATCAACTTTAACATTAGTACACAGTTTTTTCCTTTAAATAATTCTATTTTCCTTTTACAGCCATAAATGTGAAATTGAGATGAAAATTCAAGTTTCCACATACAAGGCTTACACTTTCACTTTCCATCAGCTCGGTTGTCCATGTAGACACTGTGTCCAGTGATGAAACGTTCCTCCCTTCCCTGATAATATCACACCTGTGTCAGCCAGGCCTATCTAGCTCAGATTAGATATAGGGTCCTTATCGTCTTCATGGCATACTGAGCTGTCCAAAAGCCTGGGAACATGCAGGCCACAGACTGGGGAGAAACAAAGACATGTGGTCTGTTAGAAATTTGAGCTTTCTGAAAAGGTCATGCAAGGAAAAATGACTTATTTGTTGAAAGATGTTTTCTTTAAAGTTAAAGTTAATTTTGTATCCTGGCTGATAATGCCATATCTGTTCATATGTATATTACATTTCCAGGTCAGTCGATGCAAACCACCCCCCACCAAAGAAAATCTAAAGCTATTTAATCACTGAAAATGGAAATGCAAAGCTCATTTCGCACACTTGCCAAAAAGGGTCCATCCAAGTCAGGGTGTGTTCCAAACAGGTGTAGCAATCTAAAATGATACCAAAAAAAAAACTGGAAAAAAAAAAAAAAAAAACGAAAAACAGAAATTAATAATCACGACACAAGCGAGCCAACATGGTGGTGACGCGTACCAGATGAGAGCCTGGTTCCTTGATTGATCAGTTTCTGCATTGCAAGCGTGGCCACAACCACCTCCAGCAGTTCTGGAATGTCCGATAAAATGATATTAATTCCACACATTAATGAGATTAATGAATTTGAATAGCTGGAAGAAGAAAAAGTGAGGGTTTTTTTTCTTTTTTTTTTGTCTGGACCCTGAAATAATAACACAAAAGCAATTACCGTGCATCCATCAATCCAAAGCAGACATCTAATTATCTCTCCATTTCTGAAGTCCTCGCACTTCTCCAGCTCTCATTTGTAACCAGTGATATGTTATTTTTTCATTAATGGAGCTCCACAATACAGCGATGTGTAACTATACAGTGGGATTTAGATGTTGCGGAAGCATGATGGAACGTTCCGGAGCGCCACACTGAGAGATCCAGATTTCTGATGATTAATGATGATGTCACACGGTGAAAAATGGTGGTCCCTGCAGCTATGGATAACTCCTTGTTATCCTGCTACAAGAAAATAGAGTTACTGATATATAGCAATGAGGATCAAGGTAAATTCACAAGTTGAGACAAGGTTTAACATCGACTCTCATTTAATAAGCAAGTTTATAATAATTTTAGAACTAGATTTGGATTCTAGGCAAGGTGGCAAGGTGGCTTAGTGGATAGCACTGTCGCCTCACACCTCCAAGGCCCAGGTTCGATTCCCACCTCAGGGCTTGTGTGCATGGAGGTTCTCCCAGTGCTTGATGGGTTCCCTCTGGGTGATCTGGTTTCTTCCCACAGTCCAAAAATGTGCAGATTAAGCTAATTTGTGTTTCCAAAATTGCCTGTGGTGTGTGAATGAGTGTGTATGGACAATAAGGGAGTGAGATTTGAATTCGGGGTGGCGTGAGAGTCCTGTATTGTTTCTTGGGAATGGCAAACTAGCATTAATATTTATTTTACAGCCTTTACCAGTGTTTTTGAATGTGATAAATATAAAGTTGTTTTTATGTCAAACATATAGCTAGGGTTTTTTTTTCTTTAAGTGATTCCTGTAAGCCTTTTATAAGTACACTCAGTAAATCTTGAGTTAGTTTATGCTAGTAGCCAGTTAGCCTTGGTAAGGGAAGATCTTCATCTTAGAAATTCCTCTCAGACATGAGGTTAGCTCATGCTACGTACGTATATATCTAGTGTTGGAAATGAAGATTGTGGACATTAATGAACACAACATAAATTAGCAAATGAATCCTGTAAGGTTAGCTGGTAACTAGCTAGTAAAGGAAGATTTATGAAGATTTATGAACATACCTGTCACTTACCTCAAAAAGACAGCTGAGCTGATATTGGAACATGTAGTCCGACTTCATGGGTTCCCAAGGGACATCGTCTCGGACAGGGGGCCCCAGTTCACCGCCCGGTTCTGGAAGGCCTTCTGCCGTCTGATCAATTCCACCTGTAGTCTGTCATCCGGATATCACCCCCAGACTAATGGTCAGATGGAACGGACCAACCAACAACTGGAGCGCTACCTGAGATGTTTTATTGCTGATCGCCAGTGCTCCTGAGCTCGCTACCTCATATAGGCAGAACTATCCCATAACCTCCACACCTCTTCCGCCACCAACTTAAGCACATTTGCGGTATGCCATGGTTTCCAACCTCCGATGTTTGACCACCAAGAACCGGAGGTTGACGTACCATCAGCCCAACAGTTGGTCCGTAGGTGTCGACGGCTGTGGGAACAAGCAAGAATCGCCATCCGAAAAGCAAACAACAGCTATAGGAGCCAACATCGCCGTCGACACCCCCCGGGACGATTATACCACGTACAGTAGGTGACAAGGTATGGCTATCAAGAAATCTCCACTTACTGTACACACCGAATCACAAAAACTTTCACCCAGGTTCATCGGTCCATACCGCTTCACGGATCAATCCTGTCACCTACCGGCTCCAGCTGCCTGCGGCGCTCCGCATTCACCCAGTCTTCAACACGTCTCAACTCAAACCCTTCATCACCTCTCCAATGATTTGTGTTTTCCCTTGCTCTCTATCCGAGAGAGTCCTAAAAATAACAAGCGTGGTTATCCCGCCTATTCGCGTCACTTCCACGTTTGGGTTTACCATCCACGCTACAAAGGGCTAACTGCTAATCACTACGTCTTCTGTTCAGCTCCGGTTAGTTCCTGACACCATTAAATTCTGTCCAGACAGTTTTGCGTGATGCTGTGACAAAATCTGACTGGACAGACATACTACACATGCAGACAGACATTAACATACACACTATGTATGAAACAAAAGGATATTATTGAAAGAGAGACTTCTGACCAATGTACAGACATAACCTTTCTTTTATTTATGTAGAATATGAACCTACAGTGTGTGAATAAGCTTTCTTTAAAATCCCCATGTTTAGCAATATAAAAAAAAGAATTCCACATTATACTGTAGTATATACAGTAGACAGAAGTTACATGCACATAGCATGAAATGGCCATCTACTGGCATTTACTGTTGGACATGATTGGTCTGTGTTGCTGTGATTGACTGGAACTCATGGGAAAGCAGGGCTAGTTCTCTACTTTCTATAAGAGACCGACATAACATAATAAAATCAATTGATTAAATTTCTATATTTTACACTAAATTTCTATTTTTTTTTCTATATTTTGCTATATTTTGTGAATGTCCTTATTTGTACAGTATATTTTTATTTTTATCCTAGTTAAATTTATTTTCTATTGTATTTCTTTTTATTCATATTTATTTCTTATCTATAAGCTTTTATTTTTTTATGTCACGGGCGGCCGTATAAGCATTTCACTGCATATCGTACTGTGTATGACAGTGTATGTGAAAATTTAATTTTCATTTGATTATTTTTAAGAGTGAACATTCAGGACTGTTACTTTATTATAAAGCTTGATATAATCTGCTTGAAGAAGTAGCTTTCTGAAAGCCCACCCATTTTCCTATGTGACTCTTCCCCTTTGCCACCCTTTGACCATAACAGCTGCACAAACAGCCTCTCTACTAAAACCCCACTTCTCTCAAACAAACAGTGCTGCCCTCACATCTGCAGCTCGGCCTGTTTTAGAATAAAAATGGCTACAAGGGCAGGATTTTGTTTGACTTTCAGTGACTTCTGGAATTAATTCAGAGTGAGTGATAGCACTAAACCTTCTCATTTATTTAACAAACCTTCCTGCATTGACGAAAAAGCCAGTATGTACGCATGTATATATGTATGTATGTATGTACAAACTTAATAGCGTTAACTGCATGGTGCTTAATTGAATAACAGTCCAAAGCTTTTTACTAATCTCTAAAAAATAATCTCAGTGCTGTTCTTGTCTCCCCAGCAGGTTTTCTGAAATATTATACCACAGTACAGCTGAAATCTTGGTAGTGCTGCCTATAATTTCAATGGCAGGTTTATATCAACCCACTCATTAACATAACCGTTATGTCTATAGTAACAGCTCGTTCACAGAAGTGTGTATGTTGGACAAGACATAGCATACAGCTATTGATAAATGTTATATTGTACAACACTTGCATATGACCATTGATGTGATGAAGCTTTCTGTAGGGGATGTCAGATGATGAAGCAGTCTCCAGTATAAGAACATGGTCAAACATCAAGGATTATCTATGATAATAAGCCTCAATTGTTATAACATGACAGAGAAGAAATGTGTGAATGAATGCTTATAGGTGCTAAAATGCAAGTGGAACTTACGGACGTTCCACAACATTAAATGTATATCGATCAGCCATAACATCACCACCACCAATTACCCAAAGAGTAAAAAAAATGGCCACAATAGAAAGGCAACAGAACACTTAGTGCAGCAGAGCCCACCACACCCAGGGCCCAGCAGGCAAAGAGCCCAATACCAGAGACCTCCAAACTTTCCAGATCCCAATCCGATTTAGCATCCATGGGATGTTCAAGATAAATGTCTGATACAAGAGGCCCCACCCTGCAACTCAGCACCCAAAGGATCCACTTAAGACCACAGAATATCCCCCAAGGTCTTGTGGAGTCATGCCCCGAGGGGGCCAGTCTCCCCAGTGGAACAAGTGGAACCCAAAACCTACAGTAGGTGGTTTTAAAGTTTTGGCTAATCAGTTTGGAAAAGAGTGTGGTGTATAAGTAAGAAAAAACTTCAAGACATAACAGTAACTGTGGTCTGGGTTACATCAAACCCTCCCTGGCATGATAGCTCATCCTAAAGTGTTTATACAATACGTAGCTTACCTACAGTATTTACCTACTGTTTTGAAGGAACATGCACCACCTACCCTGCTTTTAGGTACTGTTCCTCAATAAAATGCTACAGTATTCTCATAATTCAGAGCTCAGTGTCACACATATACTGTGTAGATTGAATTTTCCAAAAAGTTGCAAATACTTATGAAGTGCACTGTATTTCTTTGGGAACTTCATACACTTTCCTGTAAATTCCTGAATCTCTTCGACTTATATTCCTAGCTAATCATAGCTCGAGTCAGGACTGGCTTCTGTGCTCTCCCACACTCGTCTTGGAATAATGTCCCGCAGCTGTCCAAACACACACAGATAAACATACATTTATTATTTCATCAGTGTTCATCTTCTTGGTAAACCTCAGAGGCCTAAGCACGGCTTGCACAGTTCTAGCTCATTTTTATGATCATCGTCGTGTATTATTCACCCAGACATGGTGTATGCACAGCTTATGCATGGTGTTGTGTTACAGCGTTGCAAATGCGAATCATACTTAAATATGCTTTTCATTATCCATAATCGAGTATGAAAATACTCAGCTGGAACCCATGAGAGTATCTCGGTGTCCGCTTTACCTTCAACCGGAGGATAAATAAATATTTCGCACAAAGCTATTAGTCCATATCTTCACGCAGCCGTACAGACTGTGATACGCTATACTGTATATAATGTTTTAGAAGAGGGTTGTTTCGAGGGCACAAACAGTAAGGTTGGATAAACACTCCCACGCTGACCCCAACTTCACATTACAGGTCATGCGAGCTGACATCTGAGTGTGTGACAGACGTGTGTTTTACGACGCAGCCGTTGCAACAAAGACAGGTTAACTGTAATGTCCAGAGCGGCTTCAAGTTTAATTTCAATAAACCCGCTGCAGCCGGAGACTAGGGGCATTCGCTAACACAGGATCTGGCGTTTGAGAAGCTCACAAAATAGCATACAGTGTGCTCATAAAAGCCCATTAGTTTTCATAAACATCATCAAAGTTATTTATTGAGCGTACACTAGGGGCATGCACGCACAAGAGGGGGGCTGTGCTCTCAAGCTTTTGAAGAGATGCCGTACGGAGCCGAGGAGGAGCCAAACAAAAGTTGGAAGACATTAAATTAAACAGCAATGTGGAGCACTTGTGGTAATAAAACAACAATGGAAAACATCACACAAACACTGAAGCAGAATGGCTATCAGACACGGAGGGAAAAAAGAAAGGAAACGCAGCATGTTATTCTTCATGCACACGTCCTCTTAACATTGCTCAGGAGTGTGCTTATGCAGTTCCATGTGGAGCAAAGGGTCAATATGAACATCTATTCCAACATGGAAATGTGTCTCCGTGTCAGCCTGTCAACACTGGACATGAGGCCTCTATTAGCGCTAAACTGATGACAGCCATTCAGTTTCGGACAGGCTCATCCATTATATTTATACATCAACCCCATCCCCACTCCATTTCACCGCAGGGTCTAACGCGGGCCAGCTTCTGGGAGCCCACCCCCAACAGGGAGGGCAAAAGGGCCACCGCTGTTTGATGGACAGGTTTGGAAGACTGCACTACCAGCTACTTTTACTATGAGCATGCATGACCAGGACAAAACTGTATCAGCATGTCTTCCAGCTTGGTGACATTATTATTCTGGGGGGGGGGAAGAGAAAGAGAGAGAGAGAGAAAGGATCACATTAGCTATTCCTGAACTGTCTTTCCTACAAACACTGTTGATTACAATTTATTACAAGGGCTACGGCAAACACGCAGGCAGAAATAACAACGAGCTGAAATACTAAAGAGCTGAAAATTCTGCATGTTATCCATTCAGTGCAAATGGTGTTTAGAAAGAAGTCAAGACGACTGGTCTGGAATTGAAATCAAATCCTCGACTTCCAAAATCAATTTTTCACCAAGGCTCACTGCGATTAGTGACAGGATTCCCAAACTTTTTGTCCAAACAAGCGAATGAATTTTCCTGTCACTTCAAGCCTTGACCACCCTACATTGTCTGGATTTATAATAACTTTTTTCAAAGTCAGTGTGTGTGTTTAAACTCATCTGGAGTCATCTCGCTGAATCACATAAATAGGCGCTTGGAAAGAGGATCATCATCATCGTCAATGTACACAAAGAAATATTTAGGTAATCTGTTTTTTGTTGTCTTCTTATTATTTGGAGTCAGGCTTGCAAATTTTAATTTACCATGTGATTTTATATAGGTTATGTTTTGACATACAGTATAACATATGTTTTATATAGTTTAGTTATTACCGTTGAATCTCTTCATTAAAAAAAATAATTACTGGTCATACAGTCACAAACTCATCAACTATACCACTTTATTCTGTATTCAGGGTCGCGGGGGTCCTGGAATATGCTCCAGGATACTTAGGGCACAAGGAGGGGTACACCTTGGACGGGGTGCCAATCCATCGCAGGGCACACAATTTGCATGTCTTTGGACTATAGGAGGAAACCGGAGTACCTGGAGGAAACCCACCAAGCACGTGGAGAACATGCAAACTTCAAGCACACAGACCCCAAGGCGTAAATCGAACCCGGACCCTGGAAGTCCAAGGCGACAATCCTAACCATTAAGCCAGTCTCTTCTCATACACGTCTGAAATAAATCCAGCCTGAATTTTTTTTTTCATGAGACTAAGTAAATAGTAGCTCACAAGAAAAATTTATAGGTACATTGATCTTCACAATGTTTGCAAAATAAACAGATAAAGCCAATTTGTTTCCTTTTATGATCTCATCTACAATCCCAAGCCCTTGTTTAATAATGAACCAGCCATCACTGCAAACATCATACAGTGTATATGAAAACTATTTGCATTAAACAGAAATAACTATCTGTACATGTGTGAGTCCATATGCTAAGATACTGTATTGTTTTCTCGGTTCTTTGATGCATCAGTCTAGCAGCATAATCAATCTGCTTTGAGGTCTCTCTAAGCACTCACTAGCTATCTGAATGGATCACACAATAATCCCCACCTGGCCTCCAACCATATAGACAATAATTATTTAGTTCTCAAACGTAGCTGACAGGAAAAATGAGTAACCGTCATTGGGAGAGCAGGTGTTTTTTCTTCTCTCCTCATGTCTCTCCAGTGCCTGTAGCAGAGATGCTTGTATACAAGGCTAATATTGATTTTGAAACCGTTTGACGAAGGATAAATAAGATTGGAGAGAAGGGACGCTTTAGCCATGAGCTTTTTGATCAATCAACATGTCACAGCTGCTACTAAATTCAATTCGTATTTATCAGAATTGCCAGCTTGGACAGAGTGGCAGGAACCAGACTCACAAATCTTTCTGCAAACTATGCAGTTGTTATTTCAGGCCATTGCACTTCATATCAGTCAGGAAGGTTGAAAATGACCACGGTGTAAACACAACACCGTCGGCTGAAATGATGCGATCTGGGCTGGAATCAACCTTAACATGCAAGGCAGTCACTGGAAGGTCCATCTGACGTACAGTATTATGCTGAGCTGTACCTTTGTGATTCAGGATCGAATGTCAGCAATGAGGTTTAGTTTACTGCTCGGAGCTGGGTCTTTTTCAGAATCAAACCTGCTCTTTAGCTTGGTATGCATAGAGGGGTGGAACTGTTGCTGAGAAAAAAGATTAGCTGTACTGATACTACCACAAACATATTTTTTAAGTCCATGATGATGATGATGATGATGATGAGTGCTACATATGGCTTCCTGATGGGTACTCAGAAACATGGCACAAAAGTTGGAAAAGTAAAGATTTTTTAAAAAAACTGGATAGTTTGGTTTAAAAAAATATATATACTCAATAGACTCAATAATTTTGTAGAAACAGATCAACCAGTAATTTAAAAAGAGTACTTTAATTAAAAAAGAAAAAGAAAAAAAAGAACAAAACTAAACAGATTGGTATTAAAAGAGTTTTATAAATACAGTACTGTACTGTATATACAGTACATATATTGCTACTAAGAAACTACATAGAAAGAAACTCCTAACTACTAAGAAACTTCTAATGCTACTCATTAGAAACTACTACATATTATAATATGGGCCTAATTAAAACACTGCACCTGAAAATGTGATTGAGGAAAGAAAATGATTTAAATATAAATAATTTCCAAGTGGTCCTGGTACAAGGTGGTGTATTGATTCTCTGGCAAAATATTTTTTCTCTTTTTCCCCCCAGAGATGGTAAAAAGATGAGGGTAGCTTTTATGCTACATAAATATAATAATCTCTGACACACAATATGTCCACACTCAGTTGGCCAAAGGTCACTCTAAGCCTGTAATTTCCACACAATGCTGTTTGATGAACAAGGAAACATTAGTTTCCTTTCGACCGAAACCCCTCTGATTACTGTGTGTATCAATCAATTTCTGAATGATCTAAAACACCACGGCCAAACAAAGGACAGAGATGGAGAGTAGTAAATAAAGCCTGACTTTAAAACACATTAATCACGAGGTTATTACACACACACATACACACATACCTCTTAACCGGTATTGATCACCTAGAGTGTATTTGTGCCGTGGGTTGCATTGTTAAAAACTAGCACGTGTGAGACTCAATAAAAGTAATGGAAAGTAGAGAGGATTGTGGGTAAAAAAAAAATTTTTTAAAAGGTTGAAGAATACAGAATGACATCAAAGCAGGACAAGATACTGCCTTTGCACACTCTCAAATATTCCTGTAAAATGTATGAATGTAAAATTATGCATTAATGTTATTAAATGTATTAAGCATTCCTAGAGTATTTGTCATAAAGACAAATTCTTAAAAAGGCCAAAAATAAATCTAAGTGTTTTATTCTTTACTTAATCAGTAACACTTGCGGAAAATGCTGTTATAGAACCATAATCAACAACAGGCTGGTATGTTGCCAACCAACGTGGAGTAGCTTTACCATCTCAAAGTTGATTCTTATTCTATAACAGTACATTATGTAGTGCTGTAGTTCTCATATACCACAACAATCGTTCTGTCTATAGTGCTATAATTTTAGTTAAATGGGACATTTGAAAAACAGAACTCAAGTTATGAGAGTAAATTCCTCCTTTTTTATTTCTCTAGATCACCCCATGCTAAACTGATGCACTTATCCCAGCCTTTCACTAGTAACTACTAGTAAAGTAGTAGATAGTTGGATACCATCAAGATATAATGTTTTCTCAGTACAATGGAGCCATGAATGGACTGATTGCATCATGTCTGAAACGTAGGCCTCCCAGAAACTCCAAGCATGTACACATGGCTTGGAGAATGGTCAGGACTGTATGTGGGATGTGGTACTAACTCCAAAATGTAAGGTACAAGTGGTGTTTTCTGTATGAATGATTGTCTGGACGGTTCCCATCTCTTCCACAAATTGGCGACAAGTTATCTGTCAATTTTCAAGTGTCAGACGTTCCACTTACAGTAGCTGAATGTTCACAAGAACGATGGCAGTGGCCTCTGATATACAATAAAACAGAATATCATACCCTAATAAATGAATAATGTTCAAAATAATCATATTAATTCAATGTCATTTATACCAACAAGACAATTATGGTGTTACATGGCACAGATGTTTTTTATTTATCATTTGAAACAACAATAAAAATATTAAGGGTAATATGATGGTTTTTACTGTAAAATGTGATGAACCCATTTTTAGACTTTCACTTATTCCAAGACACAAAGTTGTTCATAACTAATAGATGTTTCTAAAAATGCTACATATCTTTCTTTTTGATGTTTTAAATTAAAAAATGTTTTTTTTCTAAATGCAACAGTGATTGACTGCATTGCATAGAAAAATGCAATGAATCCAAAAGAAAGACAATGACATACTTTCTTTCTGTTCGGCAATAAGTGGAGACAAACTACCTGCTGGACAAAATAAACTTTTGATAAATAAAGTTTGATAAACGTTAAAATAGTTAAGCTACGAAATACTGTTGCATTTTCCTCATCCTTCATGGACTTCTACGGTAAGGCTTTGTCATCATCAACTACTTAGGTGGCAGAAGCTGATGATGCATCACTGATTTTGACAATCCCGATGATGTATTGTAAATTATACTTTTGAATTGTTTGTGCACAGTATGACTCGCTACAAAAGTACACAATGAAAGCGTGAGTTTGCTAACATACTGTATTATTTATGTTACTGTAAGTTGCAGATGCATATTGCCATGACCAACTGCTGCTCGTTTACTCATTGTGTCGTATCAGTGGGAGCTGGATTTATAGCATTTTGCTAAATCATAATAAAAAATACAGATTTTGGCCTTTGTGCTTTTTGAAATATTTGTGACAAAAAGAAGACATGCACACCATATTCTCCATCTTAATCTCTTTGTGCAATGAAATGCATATATTCTTATACAGAGTACTTACATTTATATTAGAACATTTTCATTATAGTGAAAATACTGTGACATTTCAATACTAGGTATCTTATTAAAGACAAGTACAAATGGTATTTTATTGATTCAAAGTCAACATAGTTGCTGGTAAGTGGTTTTATAGTCCTGTATCAAGTTTCCTTGTGGCCCAACAAATTGATATTCAATTCTTTAATAACAGTGATTATTTATTTTTTGGAATGATTTGAATAATATTAAACCATTCTCAGAATATAAAAAACAAACCTGTCCCTTCAATAATTTTTTCATGAGATTTAAATTTTTCATGAATAATTTTTCACATTTATGTTTACCACATACCTAACATAAACCTTTAAATATAAAAGCATAATTTAAAATACATTTTCTCATTACAGGATATATATACAATTCTGGTTGAAGATCCAGGGATTTGTTCTGTTTCTTTAAACATACTCGGGTTCGAATGCCAGTTTCCTGCAGGCGATTAGATTCACACTGCAGCCCATTTTGCTTGGAAGGGAAAGCGATCGGAACGAAATGCCGCGATTAAAACTGATATTCAAGATGAATTGAATGCTCAGCGGCGAAAATCTATCTTTGAAATAGATTTTGCTAAAATCCCCCTCAAGCTACTTGGAGGTAAAAAATGGATCAAAATTTGGCAGGAGTGGTGGGGAGGGACCGGCTGCCACTTTAGGGAAGGCAAATTATGAATGAAACGTCACATCTAAATGTAGGGAAGTAATTCATTTCAGGGCCTTATGACAGCCTAAGCGTGCGTGTGAGTGCGTGTGAGTGAGTGAGCGTGTGTGTGGGTGTCAGTGCATAGAGGCGGGATCCTGAGACATGCGTGTTTTGACAGCTTTGATTTGGATTAAACTCCTGCTAATGGGATCATTTTTTAGGCAGAGAAAAAGGTATTCCTTCAAAGCAGGATAATCAATTATGATGAATAATGCACGGCTTAAATTAAGGTCTACTGTCATTAATATGTCTCATTAGATGAGAGAGAGAGAGAGAGAGAGAGAGAGAGAGAGAGAGAGAGGCCCCTCCTATTTCTGTCCTCGTTTCTGTTATTTTTTTTTATTAAAGAAAGGAAAAAAATCTGTTTGTACTGAACTGTGATGTCTTTGTATCAATGTCAGGTGGTGGAACGTGTGTCTTTGTTGTTGTTGTTATTGCTTTAACACAAAGCTAAATGTTATTTAAAATCCTCTCCAAAAAACTAAACAAAAACAAACAAAAAATAAACAAAAACAAATCTGAGATTAATAGTACGGTTATGTTTTTTTGTAGATGTGTTCGTTTGCACTGATTGATATACAGTTTTAAGACCAGGACGTACCTGACTCATTTCGAGCTATAGCTTGTTGCATTTTGCTCCTAACACATCCATGTGCACATGTGAAAACAGCATCAAACACTTAACTATGACATCATTCGAGCGTGTGATTATTAATTGCACTTTTTCCACAGCTGGAGTGCTTCCTCTATCCGTGTGTGTGTCTGTCTCCTGAACAGCATTATTTTCAGATATCACCATTATCTTGATGAATGATAGAGTGAAACATGGTGGAGGGAGGTGAGATGGTCGACTGGTTTTAAGACAAAGGGAACACACAGCGCTGATTGGTGGGTTATGAGCTATGGTTTGAGTTTTACAATAGGATCCGTTGTCTGACGGGTTTGAAAAAAGATACCACACGTGCAGCGTCGAGGATGAAGGAGTAAAACCACAGAACATCAGCACCCACCCACGATTAGAAGATTATAACCAACAGTGAACATGGAAACAACACCCCAAATATAACCTCAGATGAGATTCTATGGATAAACCAAGACCTTCTGTGTGTCTTTTTTTTACTTTTTGTTTTTTATTAATATCAGGATTTTTCTTCTTCCAGAATCCTGAACCATATCTCAGGATAAGGAGAAAGATCAATATCTCGAAGCTGCAGGGGATTCAGGAAACTGTTAAAGAACAGTGGGTCTGTGTCTGCTCAGCGTAGTGGTTTCCATAGCTATTAAGCTGTGATTGCTTCGCACTGAAACAAAGATTTGTCTGAAGAAGCTGTGGTAGGTCAGTCTGACAGAGTAGACTTTACGCTAGTTGTTGTTTCGCTAGCAGCAGGACTGAAGTGAATATTGTCCAGGCCTGGGACAAACCATTTAGACTCTCCATGGGAAAAATAAATAAATAACTAAATAAATCGAAACATGTACATACAATTCACAAAGTATAACATCTGTAATGCTTTATGAAACTAGAAGAAGTGATTCTAATATAATAATCAATATTGCTTTATTGCACATACAATCCATTTTTCCCCCTTTTTCTTGCACACTTGGGTCATGCACCATTTTTAAGGTCAATTATTACTTTAAAAATCCCTAAAAGCTAGAGAGCCTCTGCATGAGAGAAATGTAATTGGACACAGAAAATTTCCATGGGTGGGAAGCCGCTTGAAACCATTTTACAAAACATGGCACATATTAATCCAGAACATTTCAATTTTGTTAAACAGACAGTTGACTAAACCCATCTGAGACCTTTATCTGAAAGAGCTTCGCTGATTGTCCCTCTGTGACAACGGTATTAGTCCAACACATATAAATGATCAGCAATAATCCTGAACAAATTAGAAAAAAACTGAGAATCTATAGAACAACCTCACTGGCCGAAATCCTTCCAGATAAAAAACAAAAACAAAAAAAAAACATCCAAGGTTCACAAAGAGCTAGGAAGTTCTTCAAGCTGCTAAAGATGGCAGAGTTCCCTTTCCTACTGGCAGCGGCGCTGGTGTTGCTGCCAGACCCGACTCTGATTCATGGACCCACTGAACTATTTTAAGAACTGGCCCACAACTTAAGAGCCGAACTGTTATGCAATCTGCTGTGTGAGGTTTCTAGTGAATGGTGTTTAAAAATACACATGCTGTATATTTGTATACTCAGCTATGAATTCGTATGTAGTTAATTATTAAACATCAAAGTCTGGAATTTGGGGAATTAATAAACCTACTTTTCCAAACCAACACATACAAATTATTACATAATGAGAAATGAGGCTTGAAATTACATAAGTAAGAAATAACTCACCTTGGGATGTGCAGTTGTGGAAAAATAATCAATGATAGGGTGGTGCAATGGAGGCTTGAAACGGAGAAAAGGCACATCCAATAAGAACCACTGACTTTTTCTCTCATTTATCCCTTATTTCTGTTACTTATTAAAGGAAACAAGGTCATGCTTTTTTAAATAATGAGGAGTGTTCAAGTCAAACTGGGACTTGATATTTTTGATGAATGAAGGTGTAAAATCTTTATTTTACAAAAGACTTCAAGCACAGTACGTTGATGAGTCTTTTGGTGCAAACGTGTTATAGAAGGCTATGAATGACAATCCCATTCAACGGGGATCAAATCCCACTGCAGTCGTTCCTGTGAACGTTCAGAGATCCATTCCCTCACCAGTGTAAATTTTTCTCTCAGACAAAAACATGATATAAGAAAAAAAAAAAAAAAAAGATAGTTTCTGTGAGGTAGTTTTTATAGAAAATGTCTCCAGAGTAGTACTTTTCCTATCGATGATTGCAGACATTTTACAATCTGGTAATGTGCATCCGGCAACTTGTGCAAGTTGTTACTATGGAAACCTTGCTGTGTTAGTATCTAAGATGCTGTCAGATCAATTAAAAAGAGAATTATATTTACACATGGGATTCCATCCATCCATCTACGAACCTCTGTAGTCCAACTCCGGACCATGGAGGCAAATGGCAATGACAATTGCATGTATTCCCATCTTTACAACCGTGGTAGGCCCTCACCCCACAGGTAATTTGGCAACACCAATTTCCACCAGGTCAATCAGATGCATTGGCTTTCTCTTCATTGTTGGCCTATCGGCTTATACTTCTACAATGGAAGTCAGACAAGCCACAAACACATATGAAGTGGGTGGAAAGTGTTATGGCATATTTAAGGTTAGAGAAACGCAAATATTCTACACAAGGCTCTGTTAACAGATTTTTTTTAAGTCTGGAGACCTTCTCTCCTTTATATTTTGAGAATAGATTTATTCCAGACACTAATGGCCAGCTCCCCCAGTAGCCCCCAACAGCCCCCCTGTTTCCCGACTGTTCTGCCGTTGTTGTTATTTTTATTATTTTTATTGTTATTCTTGTTATTATCATTATTATATACTGTATGTTTGATGTGATTGTTGTTTAAGTATTGGAAAATTTAATAAAAAGATCTGTCTTCTACTAGCCTGATCTGCATGTCTTTGTTAGGAAACCGGAGTACCCAGAGCAAACCCACAAAGCATAGGGAGAACATACAAACTCCATGCACGCAGACCTCGGGGTGGGTATTGAACCCAGCCCCTGGAGGTGCAAGGCGACACAGTGCTATCCACTAAGCCACCATCCCGTAGATGTGGAATTAGTGCTCATGTTTTAGACTTAATTTGTATGAAAGCAAATAAAGTTGAAAAGACATCATCCACCTCAAATTAAAACCTTAAAATGTGAAATGTATTAGAGAAACATTAATACATTCAAATTGTGTTCATAAAAGTAAAACATATAAGTTTTTAGTTTCCTAGTACTTTTTACTGCTACTTAAACCTGATTCACTGTTGTTAAATTTAATTGCAATAAACAGTGCAACATTTAGAAAAAAAAAAAAAAGAGCTTTCATTTGAAATATTTGTCATAGAATATTGGACCATAGTGCTCTCAAGTTTAAACAGAATTCAGTTTGTTAAAATTGTGTCATAATTTTTTTTAAAATAGCATGTCAAAGAGAAAAGTGTATTAATGAGCTTATCAAGGCTCTTGCAACTCTCTCGTACCAGCAAGGCACCAGTGAATTTTCCAGAGTCAACGCCTTATCTTCAACTGATCCATGCCTTAATGCCAAAAAAGTGTTGTTTCTCAGCTTTGAGAATTGTCCCTGAAACAAAACAGTGATGGACTAGAATAAAAAAAATAAAAATAAAAAATAAATAAATAAATAACTTTCACAGCTACCAGTAACATTATTTGAATTAGATGCCATATTTGGGGGGTCGGTCTAGAAATTGCTGAAATAATCGTTCTCTTCATGTAGTTGATGATAATGTATCAGGCTGCAGTAGGAAAATACGTTGCTGTGAATAAAGAGTTGGACACATGGGCAGCGTGGGTCTAGTTATTCGCAGTCATGTCCTGTATAGCCGCATGCACAACAATACCGAGAACTGTTTATTCTAGACACAGTCTCTTCCAGGCACAAGCCGTCCACAGGCATGACCATAACGCATAAAACACCGCTGTCTGCCTCGGCTAGTCAGCCATTATAAGCGCCATTAGAGCTCGGCTATCACAAAGAGCCATGGACAGGACCTGTTTAGTCATAATCACGAACTGAAATGACCTAAGTCACTAGCGTGGCATGAGTCTCGGCACATGGGGAGGTGATAATGATGCTAACTTAATGCATCATCTCAGAAAGACCTGCCTTTTGAGATGCTAATAATCTCTAAACTGTGAGAAATAGGCTACATCTGGGTCGGTAATGACAGACCAATTTGACCTTAATGAATTTTGTTTTTTCCAGTTCGGTTTTACAGCCAGTGTAGTGTGAAGGAAAGCAAAAGCGACATGGATTACTGAGACGGATACACAAACAGGTTACATATTTATACACCAGACCATAACTGACTACAAATTAAATTTTCAGCTTCAGTGCTTTTCTTCAGCGATACTGTTAACAACAGAAGTAAGACTAGAGCAGAAAAACATACAACATGATGAACCCCTGTATCATATTGCACTGGTAAAGTACCAGTTGTTAACATACTGTACATTCGTGTGGTGCAACTGAAATCACTGTCCCTAAACAAGAAAATGCACTAGTTCTTATAACCTAAAGATGGATGGAGCATGCTACAGTAGAATCTTGGAGATTTGATGCAACTGAAATTTTCATCATAATTTTTTTTTTTATCAACCTCTGAGCTTTGGATAAGCTGCTTTTGTCACTTTAAACTAGCTAGACTACAGCAGTGCTGGATAAGTGATGTGAATCCTCTGACTCAAGAAGCATGCCTTTAAACATGATCTTCATTGATGTCACTTTGCCAAGTCAAACTATGGCTTTTGATTGTGCAGAGTAATAGAAGACAGTTATGAGAGTAAAAACTCCCTTTATTTCTCTATATAATCCCCTCCACTTGATTGTGTAAAGCTGCATTGCGACAATGACAATTGTTAAAAGCGCTATACAAATAAAATTGAATTGAAATTGAATTGAATCCACTTATCCCAGTGTTTCACTAGTGCTTGAATACCATCAAGGTAGAAAGTTTTCTCAGTATACCGGAGCTATGATCGAACAGCCTGTCTGGTTCACGTCTGGAAAGCTGGCCTCCCAGGAACTCCTTTAATGACTCAAACATTTCGAAATGGCTTGGATTGAGGTCAGGACTATACAGGGGATGTGGCAATATCTCTTAGCAGTGCTGGTAATATGCACATGGTGTTTGCAAATGATTGTGTGTGCAGTTCCCACAGACAGATACGTCTCTTTCACAACTGCAGTAGGTAACAAGTTCTCCATCGGTTTTTCAAGAATCAGACACTCATCTTGCTCAATGTTCACGAAAACGACTGCATTGGGTTCCGAGCCTCCTCAGCTGAGATCATCATTCACGGTCTAAGAGTCTCATCACTGTACTGTTCTTGAAGATTTCTGTAAATGTCAATCAGTTTTACGCCTTCATATTTTATCAGAAGTCCGGGTTTGACTTTAAAATTTTTACATTTTTGACTTAAAAAAAAAAAAAAAGTTTTAGCTTTAAATAAAATGTCCAAAAATGCCTCATTATAAAGCAAAACATTTTAGACTAACAAAACTACATGTAGCTGCTTTCCTTAGCATTTGCCTCATAGCTACTGTATTTCCACCTCCCTGACTAGCCAACATCCTCAAAGTGGCAACTACTGTAGTGAACGTACAGTATTAGTCAAATAGTCAACTGGCATGAGTAGTGGTCTCTGATCTGACGTTACTTTTTTATGATCAATATGATGAGTTCTATAAAACTAAATTCAAAAATGGCTTTCAAGACATTCCTTACTTTCAAATTTCATCTTGTCCCTGAAAAAACAGCTCATCTTAAAGATCTAAGAGCAAAAGAATGGATTTGACTTTCAGATGACATTCTTTAAACGTTTCATTTGGAAGCCAAAACAGATTATAAAACAACTAAGCACTGCACTTTCCGCTTACCTTCCTGCCTCTAAACTTTTCCATTTCACCTATAACACACTAGAGGATGAACTTTACAAGCTAAAGGCTTCTTGCCTGAGAGCTACCGAGGGCAACTGTAGCCTTTTTCCCACCTTGGTGAATTCAATACAGGTCTACTTCAATTAATTAGTTCTAAATAAATAATGCGTGAGCAACCTATTTAGAGGTTTTATTCTCCAGACATAAAAGCCATTCATTATAACACTCATTCCGGGTAAGGCTGATAAGGGGCACTTAGTGCAAGTCCCAACTTGCATGCAACCATTAAAAAAAGCAAATAAATAAATAAGCAAACACCTGAATAACAAGTCATGTGACATTACACAAGGACAAGGACAAACAGCCTTGGAGTTAGCTCAAACTATGGTCAGATATCACTTCTTCATTGTTGTCCGTCAAAAATCGATGGAAAAATGCTGTTTGGAAGAGAATAATGAAAAGAAAGCACTCGGCAAGGTTTTGAATCCATCTTGCTTGTTTGTGAGGGGCCGGGCAGACAGGTGAGATTTGCCCTTATTACCAATGTCAGCGATTCGATTAGGCAGCAGGAAAGCAAATTATTCCAATGAACTTGTGATTAATCCGGCGAGGTCTATTCACTAATGTAGCTGAATGCATTAGAGCTATAAGTTAATGGGGACAGGACATCAATTGAAATACAAATGAACCACGTTTGCATTGGACGCTTTATTGACTGCTGTAACAAAACGAATTACGAATAGTAATCTACTTATGAATCGCCTGGTGGGATGAAACATCTTTTCAAACATCTCTAGGTACAAGGTAAGAGCATTCCGAAAGCTAGACACAATCAGGATCTTGTCCTCTTTTATGAATTGAATCTTTTATTCTAACCAGGTATGGTGTGTCTTTCCTGTGAGAATGTGCCTCGGTTCCCACACATTTCATAGTCCCTGTCATTACCGCTGTCAATCACACAGTTTGGGAAGGAACTCTGAGTCTTCGTGGGCTTCCATGGTCTGGATCTCACGATCTCCGAGGACTCGAATGTGCCACCTCGACCCAGATCCCTCTTTCCGCCTGGGCTAGACGTCCCGCAGGATTTCCACCTCCCAGCACCTCCACCTCCAGCCCTGCCGATCAAAGTTAGCGTGCTAATCCTCACTTTGTTCTGCTACACACACGAACATGAAAGTGCACTTCTGAGGATTGCTCTCGTCCGGCCCCTCCAGTCCGGAGAGCGTTGTCTTATCAATAATGCTGCACTCCTAACTCCAGGCTTAGTAGCAGGGAAAACCGACGCAAACCGACAGTAATCTTTCCGGCCTGTTCTGCTTTGCAGTCCCAGTGGTAATGATGCTTTTTGCCAGTCTGTCTAATACCATCTACCTTTTTTTTTTTTTTTTAGGAATGGAAGAAGGGAGATGGGGGAGGCAGTGCTTTTTATTTGATGTTTTGATCAGGGATTGATCTGGAGAAGGGTAGGATTATTGGCTTGCTGAGTGCTGTCAGATGTGGGAGATCTTTGAACAGCACAGTAAAGAACTGCAGCTTCAATGATGCTGCTGAACTGCTCATGAACTCCTCAGTGAAGCACCTGAACCCATTGTAATAAGAGACACCGGCTTTCAACACCCACTTCCTACAGGTATATCTACCTGAAAATTCCTTGCATGTAATGTTACAGATTAGGGTTAGTGTTAGACAAGCATCTCATGTGAGATTTATATGTATTTAGATGAATGAAGGCGGCACGGTGGTGTTGTGCTTAGCACTGTTGCCTTGCACCTCCAGGGTCCGGGTTCGATTTTGGGCCAGGCTCGATTCCTGTCTCTGTGTGCATGGAGTTTGCATGTTCTCCCCTTGCTTGGTGGGTTTTCTCCGGGTACTCCGGTTTCCTCCCACAGTCCAAAAACCTGCATATTAGGCTAACTGCTGTTCCCAAATTGCCTGTAGTGTGTGAATGAGTGTTTCAGTATGTGTATGTGCCCTGCGATGGATTGGCACCCTGTCCAGGCCTCGTGCCCTAAGCCTCCTGGGATAGGCTATAGGCCTCCGCGCCCCTGAATGCAGGATAAAGCGGTATCAGTGAGTAGATGAATGAAAATGGCGTGGTGAATTTTGTTCATTAGACTTCGAGTCCCACCTTTGAGTTTGCATGTTCTCCCTGTGCTTGTGACTTGGCACCTCATCTACAGTAGGGTGAACCCTATCTCATGACCCAAGTCCCCTAGCATAGGCCTTCTGTAATTCTGCACAGGATCAGCAATATAGAGATATATGAGTGACAGTGAGTGGGTTTATAAGCTAAAATGAAAGTCCTACCCCCACCCATAACTCTACCCATTGTGCATATCTTTTCATAACAGTCGTCATGTAAATTGTAATAAAACTGAATTCAATTCAATCAACAAAAAAGTCATTTTGAATAAAGGAAAAAAAAAGTAATTTGTCGATTCCAGGAGAAATTCGTATATAGCACTTGAACCCCCAACCCCTCACTCACACCCACCCCAAAATGATGTATTACATTTTTGTACTGCATACGCACAAACTGTACATAACTACTGTAGCTTTGACATTAAAAACTAACAAACACTGACATTAATTAATTACCCAATATTAATTATCCACTCAGCCAATCATGTGACAACAGTGTAATCCAAACAGATAATGTTCTCATGAAACATTAGATTGAGGAAGGATGAGTTGATTAAGTACAGTAAGTCCCATGCATACAATCAAGATCTGTTCCGAGAGCTCGTTCATAAGTCTAATTTGTGTGTAAGTCCAACAAACATTGTCTAGGCGCTAGGATACTAACACAATTTGCTATACACGGTATAATACAGTACTGTGATAAGGTTATATAACTTTTCACACAAATAATGCATAAAAAAGCAACCACAAAAATAAATCAATAAAATTTTAACCTTAGAATATCTAGAAAAGTACCGTACTGCCATCTTTTCACCTCTCATTTTTTTAATTGTTTAAAAAAAAATTCTCCATTGTTATTGCTTGTTGCATCTTATCAGTGCCAGCTTCATTGACGCTACTTTTACACTTGCTGCCACACACACATGACATGTACAGTATGCTGGGCATGTGATCTAATTTCTGTGCATGTTCGTAAGTTGGAAAGTTCATAACTCGAATGTTCGTATGTAGGAGACTTACTGTATTTTGGGTATTATCGAATCTTAATTCCAGCTCAAATTCTAACAACCACTTTTTACAACCACAGTCAGGAGTAAAGCTTCTCAGATGGCACCAAACACAGGGCAGATGGGTTTTACCAGGATAAGACCACATCGTGTTCCACTCCTGTCAGCCAAGAGCATGAATCCAAGCAGCTTTTAGATACAAATAAGATTCTTTGCTAAATTCTGCTTTAAAACCTCTGAAGATTCTCAGTCATCCAGGTGAGGTTATCTGGACGTCGAGTCATGTCACCTGGACTGTTTTCATTTAAGGTCAAAACACTTTACTACTCTTCATTCAAGCTCCTTCTTCAGTCTTTTTCAAAATGCATATGCTTTGTAGTAATCTTAAACGCTGCTGCTAACATTAATAGGAACATTAATATGAAAGTTGTACCTTAACAAGGCGTAACTTTAGGTTTTGGTTAGGCATGAACGTTCTTGTTATCTAAACAGATTAGCAAATAACTTCTTTACTCGTGTACCATATGAGTCTTGATTCATGAAAATGTAATCAGGAAGTAGGAAAGTAAGGAAGACATCTGCTTTCAGATGTTCCACATCCGGGGAGGAGAGAGGAGGGTGTTGGGTTGTGTGTGTGTGTGTGTGTGTGTGTGTGTGTGTGTGTGTGTGTGTGTGTGTGTGTGTGTGTGTACACGTTAAAGTGTTTGTTTCAAGCTTCTGGGGTGTTAGAAGAGTTGTGATGGTGACAGTGGCCATAAGGGAGGGGTGTGTGTGTGTGTGTGTGCTGGCGTGTGTATGTGTGTGTGTGTGCATGTGTGTGTGTGTGTGTGCGTGTGTGTGTGTGTGCGTGTGTGTGGTGTGTTGAAATGAATAATGTAAAAGGCAGATGGGCATCTCCTGGGAGACCAAGATATATTCAAACAGATGGTCCAATTGCTTTTTATTTATGTGTTGCACTCACTCTCTCAGTCTCTCCCTCACACACACACACACACACACACACACACACACACACACACACAGCAACCTAACCCAGCGGTATGATGGATCATTATTGTGGGCAGTGTATAAACACCAATATGCTTTTAAATCTGGATTACAAAAATTTATAAACCGCACTGGGAGAGAAAGAGAGTAATAAGTCAATGTGCGTCGACAGAACGGTGACTCCACCGCCATGCTAATATGAATAGACCACATTACCGCCAATCCGTTCACTCTATTAACCTGTCAATCAAACCCGGAACAGATTGAGAAGAAAGATTGACATGTCGAACAGAAGAGAGAAAATAGACTTGGATAAAGAGAGACTGAGGCAGTTCTGATATCTCGCCATATGGATGCGATGAAATACTGGAGAAGAAAAATGCTGAAACACTTTTTTTTTTTTTTATGAAGTCTTACGCTGGTTAGTGGTTAGCAATATTGCCTTGCATTTCAAGGTTCCGGGTTCAATTCCTACCTGTACTTTGTGTGTGTGGAGTTTACATGGTGTCCCCATGCTTAGTAGGTTTCCTCCGGGTACTCCAGTTTCCTCCCACAGTCCAAAGACATGCAGATTAGGCTAATTCCAAATTGGTAAAAAATTACAGATTGGTAATTTTCAAAATGCTCCTAGGGTGTGAATGAGCGTGTGAGTGTATGTACAGTATGTACAACATGTGCACAATGAGATAGATTGGCACCCTGTTCAGGGTGTAGCCCACCTTGTGCCCCAAGCCTCCTGGGATAGGCTCCAAGCAAAAAGAAACATCTACTTGGTACTTGCTTTATTGGCAAATAATTCAGCTATTATACAAAAAAAAGACTGTGATCTGTTGGTCTTTAAGTGCTCCATTAAGGGATCGCCACAGCAGAAGTCCCTAGTGTAATCCACACACAACTTTGGCACAGGTTTTATGATGGATCCCCTTATTGATGCAAACCATTTCCATTTTACCTGGGCTTTGGATCAACTGGCTGGGGAATTCAACACCTACTACTGAGCCACTGGAAAGAAAAGATCCCCAATGAAAAAAAGAACACTGACCGGCACTATTATCAAAGTTAACAATAAACTCTGACCAATCAGAATTGAGAATTCAATACAACAACTCTCTTTGCTCATATGCTTACTGCTCATACTGCTTGTCAAGCGCCATATCTAATACCTGTATAATTTGTGCGATATTCTTTCCTTTTTCCCTTCCATGGGCAATGTCTGTATTCTGAATTTATGTTTAGCGTTCAATAAGGTACTTACTGTTTTAGGACTCTTTTTCTATTTTATTGAATTGTATTTTATTTTATTTTATTTTATTTATAATTTTTTCCCTATTTATTACTCGTTCTATAACCAAGAATAAGTAATTTCCCTCTGGGATTAATAAAGTTCTTTGAATCTTTTGAATCTTGAATACTGTATATATTGTTCTGTAAATCAAACTCTCTTTTAAAATAAGAGGAAAAACTGATAGAACACAGATCTAATGAATTATATACACAAATACATCTTACTACAATCAAGCCATATGAAAATATTAAAATTATTATAACTGACATTCTTGAGCATCTTGTATCTTCAAGATGAACATCGAAGTTCATTAGTTGAAGAAATATATTTTACAACCACTACGTATATGGTTTAAATAGAAATACAATAAATAATTATTCTAAAATGTACTGTGTTAAAAGACCCTGAAAAGCATTTGTTTAAAGTTTATTGTAAATATTAAGTATTACATTTTAAATCAATCATATGATGGCTCAGGTGTCTTATGATGGAGTGTGTCTTTACTAAATTTGTCACACACTTGATACACACCCTCTCTTGTGCGTACACAAAGGAGAAACAGGATGTCATCTTTTCTTTTTTTTTTCTGACCTGGTCAGCTTAATTCTTACCGCCGCAGACACAGACAGATTGGGTAATATCCTCACAGGTTAAGTCTACAAAGGCCACCGCAGGAGCAGATATTACATTGTGCTCTGTCTCTCTGTCTCCCTCTCTATGTCTCTCATAAGAGAACTCCGATACTAACTCGCTTGTCTGCAGTTAGATTATAGCTCTGAGCCACATGCTTATGTCTTTTACCCTGAATTGTTCATCTCCTGCACTGAGAGTGTCAGAGCAATTCGATGGAGGATGTGTCGCAGTAATGCAATTCCAAAGTGGACACAGAAAAAAAAATATATTTTTTTAGAATATCACCTTGCAAAGAGAACCAAAAAGGTTTGACGCAATGTTTTTGTTGTTTGCATAAAAGGTCCTATTATCTATTCCCTCTACTATTTTTTTTAGATGTCAGCACAGGTTTCTCAAACTTGAGTTATTTCAAACAATCGCCGTTTCAGCGTCCATGTGAATGAGCTACTGCTGAGCCACGCCCCCTAAAGAACAGCACAGCTGACATCTTATGAGATATTTTAAGATAACTTATTCAATGTATATGATATCTTATACAGTATGAGGTCTGTGAATGTGTTTTGTTTGTAAACAAATACCCATCTGAATGTAATACTTTCGCTTTATTTAAGTTTATGTTTTCTAATAGCCAGAAGGTTTTGGGGTTTGATCCTTAGGTAGACCTTGTTCTCTTACTGTATGCTAGAATGTACAGTATGAGACTCAAAGAAAGTCTTAGACTACATTTTGAACTCCAAGTATTCATGCCAAATTATGAAATTTTTATAATTAAAATGTTTGTATTAATAGTTAATTACATTTTACATCATACTAAAATATCCTACAGTTCACAACTTTTTCTCATTTTAAATGATGTTTGTCAGTGATGCTAAATGTTTGATATTGTTGTTTTTAATTCAGACCCAAGATAGCTTTGAGACTAAAAAAAAAGAAAATCTAATTGAACCAAACCTAACACCACAATCATCATCGTCATCGTCATCATCATCATCATCATCATCATCATCCGATATGTAGCCTACTGTATATACAGTGTATCATTTCTGATACATTAAGAAATGTTCTTGTATTCAGTTTATACACAAGTGCAGCAAAGTCAGAAGCCTTCAATTTGTGCATTTGCTGTAATTCATACTTGTAAATACAGATGTGTACAAATCCAGATGTTCTACATTACAGTATACATTTTCATTGAGTTTTTTTATTTATTCATATGCTTCTGGCACCGGATTGAGGAGGCTTTACTCATGTCAGTCTGCATTGTCTATCTGTCAATTGTCTAACAGCAGCTTTTTTTTTTTCCCTCTCCAATATTTTTCCACATACAAGTCTAAGTTTAGGGCATGTATAAGGTTCATACAGTAATGTTCATAAGGACAACCAATAATTCGGCATTTTCAACATGGCCTACTGTACAAGTATCAAGGATGACTGGATCTTGGATTTGTATTTAACTGTTAATTTTTTTTTATTATTTATTCATTTTCTCTACCACTTATCCTGTACAGGGTCATAGGAGAGCCTATAACAGGAGATTTTAGGAGCGAGATAGGCTACACCCTGGTGAGGGCATACTGTACATGCACACAAGCACACATATTCATTTACAAACTATGGGAAATTTCCAATTCGGTTCAATGCAATTTTATTTGTATAGCGCTTACATTGCCGCAAAGCAGCATTACACAATCAAAAGAACTATTTAAGTGTAATAAGAATTCCAAATAATAATTATTATTTATTTGGAATAGCAAATATACTAATCGGCATTAGTGTTTGGACTGTGTGAGGAAACCTGAGGAGAACCTGGAGAAAACCCACCAAGCATGAGGAGAGCATGCAAACTCCATGCACACAGACCCGACGCGGGAATCGAACCCAGGACCTGGAGGTGCAAGGCGTTAGTGCTAACCACTAAAATTAAATCCCAAGATGACACAAAAGGTAAACAATCTAAGTAAATGACTAAAAAATGAGGTTAAACGGGAACTTATCATGAAATTTCTCTTGAATGAAGGCATAAAACTAATATGATTTACATATAGTTTATGGCATTTCTGAAATACTTTATGCGTACTTCAAATGTTTTAAATTATAAATAAATAAACAAACAAACAAACAAACAAACAAACAAACAAACAAATAAATAAATAAATAAATAAATAAATAAATAAATAAATAAATAAATAAATACATTTTATTCTAAACAAACAAATTTCTTGGTTAATTTGAACACCTACGTATCGTATAAATGATCCAGAACAGAGTTGAGTATGTAGAGATCAGTCAGTAAATAACCACAAAAATACAGCAAATCTAAAAATATGATGCCATACAGTACATGCAGAAAAGTTGTGTTTATATAAGACACATCTATGATAAGTTTGGCTATAAAATAGACAGCAACAATACTGTTCACTAGTCCTTTTTTTTTTTTTTTAGACATTTTGGAGCTGGCAACAAGTAACTAACGGGGATCTATCAAAAGTCACAGATGTTTGCAGTTAAGTATGAAGTGTTTTTTTTTATATGATAAATAAAGTTAGTGAGTTTTCCATCAGTGAGAATTGAAATCAATGACTTTGTGCTCATTCTAATTGCTTCTTTAGTGAGAAAATCACATGCACATATAATTATGTTTGGACTTTGTAACAGATGTAAAGCTGTTTTATCACAGGCAAGCATTCAGGAATTTCAGGATGTCATGCTTTTCATATTATTTACTTATTAGCTTCAAGAGAGAGAAACTGCAAAAAAAAAGGAGTATGAGAGAACAGGAAATAGCATGATTCACCAACATTGAATCATTGCTCTACAACATTAACGCTTAGGGGTCGATGACACCATTGACGATGCCAATCACTTTTCTTTTCTCTTTGCAAGTGGTTTTGGAAATTAAATTATATTGTAGCAACCCATTAAAAAATAATGTATGTGTACACAAACGGCAGATGATTTTATTTCCAAAAAGATCATTGCCAAATAAATGGCAAACAATGGGTGAAATGTACAGTGCATAATAATTTTATGAATATTTTATGCATTTTTTTTTGTATACGCATGTGTGTGTGTGTGTGTGTGTGTGTGTCACTATCTTACATCAGTGTCAACTTAATCAAGAATAAACAGACCCACCCTCTCTGTCTCGTGTGCTTGTGTGTACATGTGTTTTGTTTGTGTGTGATTTGTGTGTGTGTGTGTGTGTGTGTGTGTGTGTGTGTGTGTGTGTGTGTGTGTGTGTGTGTGTGTGTGTGTGTAGGTGT
>JAQQZT010000023.1:4500670-4521944 GCA_030068275.1 Clarias platycephalus
GAAGGGCTGCTACACTAATGCACTTATTCTAGCGTTTTGCGTTTCACTAGTGCTTGGACGCCATTAAGGTAGAAAGTTTTCTCACTGCGCTGGAGCCATGATCAGACTTTCTGCTTCATGTCTGAAATGCTGGCCTCCCAGGAACTCCTACTTTAATAACCCAAACATGTGGAAATGTTTACACGGGATGAGGGGAGGTGGGATTGTTTCAATGAAATCTGTGTTTAAAAAATGTACTATACCTCTTTTGAAAAGAAATTGAAAGTAACATATGGAGAGAATTTGAGGACTCTCAGATTACCATTTCCTTTCTCAGTATGTTCATAGAAAATACTAAAATAAGCACCGCAGGGTTTTATAACAACATGCATTACAGTAATATCCCAAGAATTGTGCTTGTCTGGTTCCATAATCTGTGCACTTTACATTGTATCAGTGCCAAACTTACTGTCCTCATTCATGCCAGAGAACAAATATTTTCTTGTTCTTCTCTCTCTCTCTCTCTCTCTCTCTCTCTCTCTCTCTCTCTCTCTCTCTCTCCAACCTGCCAAAGCTGTTCCAATTAAATTCAGCTCAGTGCTAAAAGTGGGCTCTGGCTTTCTACTTCAGCTCCAAAGCAGGGAACATCTTACAATGTCAGTGTCAGGGTGCTCTAAAGGAAGTGGCTCAAAGAGGATACAGCAGCAATGAGATCAACATTTTGAAATAAAAACAAGTAATCCTTATCGAGAAGAACATGCAATGTTATTCAAACTAATACAAATTGTGTGTGTGTAACATCATTTGCATAGGTTAATTAAAAGCGGTGTCCTACTTTCAAATTCCACTGACTGCTACGGGACGAATACTAATGAAGACACAATTAATTTTCTGTTCACTTAAGAGTGTTCGGGGCCTTTCTGAAAATGTTCTCACCTAGACACTTTACACATTTAATATATTTCTAGCACTAAGATAGATAGATGGTTGGATGGATGGATGGATGGATATCAATTCAGTTACATATTATGATTCTTTTGTGTAGCAATTGTGTGCATCGGGACACTGACGACAGAAATCTACTTGTATTATTATTATTATTTAAATATGTTTGCAATTGAGGTACTTAAATGTGGCTGTCTCTCTATAATACTGCAGGTGGCGTATGCTACACTGTTCACACAGCATCCTGTGTGGACCATCATCCATCTATGAACCTCTGTAGTCCAACTATGGACCGTGAAGGCCAATAGTAATCATCGTATTTAGTCCTATTTTCACAACCATTTACACTAGGACCTCCGATCAACATTCACACACTACAAGCAATTTGGGACGCTAATTAGCCTAACCTGCATGTCTTTGGACTGTGGGAGGAAACCGGAGTACCTGGAGGAAACCTACCAAGAACAGGAAGAACATGCAAACTCCAAGCATGCCGACCCCGAAGCAGGAATCAAACCCAGACCTGAGAGGTTCAAGGAAACAGTGCTAACCACTAAGCCAGTGTGCTACCATCCTGTGTGGTAGGAGCAAATTATTTGCCAAGTTTGTTTAGAATGGTAACAAAATCTGAACAAAAGTTGACTATACTGTAGAATAGGGATAAAATCGAGATGCTTACAAAATCACTATACAAATCAAATCAATACCTAACTATCATAATATCTTATCTTATACACATTCCTAATATTGTAGGTATCTTATAGCAGCAGCTATAGTAGTTATGGTGGTTTTGATGATGACGATGATAATGATGCAACTATAATACAGTAAATAACAAAAAGAATTCCAAAGAATAAACACTCCAGGATGGAAGCCCTTCTTCATGCATAGTAAATAATTTTAGTTATTTTTTAAAAACAATACTATAATTTACTGTGTGTTTAATCTGAATCAAAATACAGAAACAAATCGTGCATAAAAATCCTGTTTTCTAACATCCCTTCATCAACTCATCCTTGTTGTTTCCCTTTGGGGAACGTCCATATCCATCTCAAGGTCAGTTTCACTACTATTGTTCAAATGAAGTTTGTAAGATGAGCTTTTGTATGCTCAAGGGATCGAGTTAACATCATTGTAGCATTCAGGAGCAAAACCTCGCCGAAAGGCATTGCAACATGATGCAGTTCCATTTTCAGAACAGTGGGAAAATGGTCATCAGGACTGTTGCTATTATTGTTTAAGGAAAACAATTGCTATTTATTGGGTTTTATGCATAGACTGTATATTCACAACAATTATCTTGAAATTGTGATAAACAGCAATAATATGTTTTGGTTGCATATTTTTTTGAACTACAACAAGATGACTTTCAGCAGTCCTTGCTTATCTTCTAAATTATAACAGTCCTGATCTCAATCCAAGACATTGTGGTTAATTAAAATCTCATGAACCTTAATGACATTAAAACAAAAAAAAAAGTCAGCTAAAGGTTTAAAATGTATGATCTTTTACAGTATGTATATTTCTAGAAATTACATTGCTACTACGCTTCTCATTTACAATGTGCTTTTGTTACTATATCAGTGTGTCAAACAAAAGTTTTTTTTTTTTGTGCGTGTGCATGTGTGCTGCTGTGTTTTGGTGCTTATGTGGATGTACATCATTAATTAGCTGATTGTCTGAAACCTATTTAACATCTGTGTCACAGTAGCAGAAACAGTCATTCCATGCTTCAATCTAAATGACAAGCAAAAAAAAAAATGCAAATTGAAAAGATGCTTTATAAAACCTATTACATGTTCAGATAATTTATAAGAGCAGTTTTATTAATGAGTGGAGGGAACTGATGAATCTTGGTGATATAATGTAAACATGGTGATATAATGTAAACAAAGTATGCTATGACATGCGATATGAAACATGCCTTTTAACCAATTATAAAAAAAAAAATAGAAAGAAGGATATCATATAATGGTGACCTGAATCCTCCAGGAAGTGATCTGTTGCCAGAAGACAGTTGTAGCTTTAATGTGCTACGATATAAAAGTACAAGCAGAGCATTATGAGGAATCTATACTCCCTCGCAGAGAGCCTGCTCCCATTTGGCTCATTTAAATCGCATCTATAATGCGCTCCTGCCGTGGCCATCGTTTATGAAGTCTTGCAGCAATTACAATAGAACAGCTGCTGCACACAGATGCCTGTGTGAAACATCGCTGTGAAGTCATACATGCACGTTAAAGCTCAACTGTATGACACATGAAGCGCTGTATGTTTACAAAGTATAGTGTATCAAAAGAAGAAAAAAAACAATTCTAACTTATTATAGGGAAAATATAAAACTTTGAATATGATCTTTTGCACATTCTATTGAAATATCATTGTAATAACAAATTACAGGAATGCTTTTGGAGGTTTAACATCTAGATTATTGGTGCTGTTTCCTTGGAATATACACTTTAATATCACAACATAAATTATTACAGTTTTTACAGTGTTCATTGTAATTCAATTCTAACAAGTATTTCTGTCCAATTCTACAAGCACACTTTTTTTGGGCCAAAATATAAATCATTAAAGTAGAAGAGAAATATGTTTATACTTAAAAAAAAAAACAGGGGGGAAATGTTCAGTGCGACTTTGACATAATGTTTATCATTTGTTAAGGTTTAAAATAAATATGTGCTGTTGTCGGAAAAGTTATCAACACATAGGTGGCCTAATGTGATGCAGTGTTACTTCTACAAAAATCATGTTAAAATATGAGGAGGTTCAAATTAAACTGGCACTCGTGATGAAATTTGAGGCATAAAAGCAATTGACATTTACAGAACACTTCATGCACAGTACTGTAATGAGTCTCTAAGCCACAGTAAAACATTTGAATGGGGCCAGGTAGGTTTGGATGTGTTTTTAATAAATTAAGTCATCATTTAAAAACTGCATGTTGTATTTACTCTGTGACAAATATGTAAAAAATAAAATAAAATCAGAAAGAGGACAAATACTTTTTCACAGCACTGTATCTACACTTTAGAATATCAGCTTTGTTAACTTTCATGTTCTAAAGTTAAATCCCAAATAGCATTAAATGGAAAGCTAGTGCACTAGTATATACAGTACTATATATATCCTATATAAGTATATAAGTAGTGCTGTTGATCTGCTGAGAGTCTTTTTTTTTTCACCCTTATTTAGGAACTCATGTTTTGTGGCCATAAATAAAAGAATTGATTGTCAGATTGTACTAACCGCGGTGACCAGAAAACGCAGCTTTTGCGGTTAGCCCAATGTAGCATGGATGGTAAACCCAAACGCGGAAGAAAAGCGAGTATGCAGGATAACAATGCGATTTAGTTTAAGGACTCTCACGAAAGGGGAGCAAGGCAAAAACACAAATTTAACCCGCGTTCTAGAAATACACACTCAATAGCAGAAAGCAACAACCCAAAAGGTGAGTACTCACGGTTTTGGAGTGTGACAACCTGAACCGACATGGGCCGAACTCAATGACTGAGCATTGTACTGTGGTTTGTTTACTCCTCTTATACTTCCTGGTTGGCGACCGCATTACTTCCGGGTCCTAGTGCCGGTCGCAGATTGAGTGTGCATGACAGTACCCCCCTGTCCAGGACCGGCTCCTGACGGGTGATGCGATAAGGGCCGATGAATCTGGGGGAGAGTTTTTTGGATTCAGTGTGGAGATGTAGATTTTGTGTAGACAGCCATACTTTGTCACCTACGTGGTACAATCGTCCCGGTGGGTGTCGATGGCGGTGTTGGATGATGTAACGGGTGTTGGCTCGTTGTATGGCTGCGTTGGCTAGGCGTCATACCCGTCGACACCTGCGGACCAACTGGTGGGCCGAGGGTACATCAATTGGTGTTTGAACATCGGAGGTTGGAAACCATGGAACACCTCAAAAGGGCTTAACTTGGTGGCGGTGGAGACGTGAAGATTGTGAGAAAGTTCTGCCCAAGTGAGGTGGCGGGCCCAGGAGCGCTGGCGATCCGCCACGAAACATCTCAGGTAGCGCTCCAGTTGTTGGTTGGTCCGCTCCGTCTGACCATTAGTTTGAGGGTGATAACCAGAGGAAAGACTGCAGGTGGAGTTGATCAGACGGCAGAAGGCCTTCGAGAACCGGGCAGTGAACTGGGGCCCTGTGTCCGAGACGATGTCCTTGGGGAACCCATGCAGACGGACTACGTGCTCTAATATCAGCTCGGCTGTCTGTTTAGCTGACGGGAGTCCGGAAAGGGCCACCAAGTGCACAGCTTTGGAGAAATTATCCACGATGGTTAAGATGGTGTTCTTCTATCCCGAGGCCGGCAGGCCCGTGATGAAGTCAATGGCAATGTGCGACCAGGGCCGGCGGAGAACAGGGAGCGGTTGGAGTTCCCCGTGTGTTGGTTGATTTGTGCCTTTAGCCCGGGCGTACACTGGGCACGCCTGGACGAACTCATCAATGTCTTTTGTCATGGATGGCCACCAGAAGGCACGTCGGACGAACTGTAGGGTGCGTTGAGTACCTGGGTGTCCGGAGATAGGGGTGGAGTGACCCCATTGGATGACCTCGTTCCTTACGGCGTTGGGGACATAGACTCGTCCAGGCGGCACACCTGACGGTTCGTTCTCCGCAGTCTGTGCTTGGCGAACCCTTGTCTCCAGTTCCCAAAGGAGTGGGGCGATGATCTTGGATGAAGGTAGGACAGGCGCGGGATCCCCCCGGGGAGAGTCCTCTTCATGCTGTCGCGAGAGGGCGTCGGCTTTGATGTTCTTGGACCCCGGGCGGTAGGACAGATGGAAATTGTAGTGTTCGAAGAACAGTGCCCACCGCGCCTGTCTGGGGTTTAACTGTTTGAGATTGCGTATGGTGATAAGATTTTGGTGATCGGTCCAGATGATAAATGGCTCTCTGGTGCCCTGGAGCCAGCGTCACCATTCTTCCAATGCCCACTTTATGGCCAGCAGTTCACGGTCCCCTACCCCGTATCGCTGCTGATTGGGATCAAATTTTTTATAAGGGTGTAGCTTCTGATCTGGACCTCGTTGGGATAGGACGGCCCCGGCGCCCACATCCAAGGCGACCACCTCCACAACGAATGGTTGATTTGCATCTGGATGAAGGAGAATGGGGGCGGTGGTGAATCGATGGCAGAGCTCGTGGAAGGCGGAGATGGCAGTAGAGTTGAGTTGAAGGTGATGAGAGGAGGGTTTTGTCAGAGCGGTTAATGAGGCTGCAACTGTACTGTAGCCCCGGATAAAGCGACGATAGAAGTTCGCAAACCCGAGAAACTGTTGAAGTTGCTTGAGGGTCTTGGGTAGGGGCCAATGATGCACAACCTCTAGCTTCTGCGGGTCCATGGCCACACCCTGGGGCGAGATGACAAAACCCAGGAACGTGGTGGAGTGCTCGTGAAAAGCACACTTTTCCAACTTATAGTACAGTTGGTGAGCGATTAATCTCTTCAGTACCGCTCTGACGTGTTGGACATGTTCTGTAGGCGTGCGTGAGTAGATTAGGATATCGTCTAGGTAGACGAATACCCAACGTCCGAGCATGTCTCTGAGCACGTCATTGATGAACAGTGTTGAAAGGCTGCTGGTGCATTGCAAAGTCCAAAAGGTATAACGAGACTCTCATAGTGTCCTGTGGGGGTAATGAAGGCCGTCTTCCACTCATCGCCCTCTCTGATGCGCACCAAGTTGTAGGCGCTCCGGAGGTCCAACTTCGTGAAAATGGTGGCGCCAGAGAGGGCGTCCAGGGCAGAGTTGGTAAGAGGCAACTGGTGTCAGTTTTTAACCGTTATGTTGTTGAGCCCCCGATAACCGACACATGGGCGTAGTTCGCCGCCTTTTTTCTTCACAAAGAAGAATCCCGCGGCGGCAGGCGATGAGGAGGGCCGGATGGTGCCGTGACGGAGGGCGGAAGACACATACTCCTCCATAGCCTGCATCTCGGAGGTGGACAGGGAGTAGAGATGGCCGCGGGGAGGAATAGAACCCGGCTGGAGATCGATTGCCAGGTCGTAAGGGTGATGATGAGGTAAATGAGTAGCTCGTCGCTTGCAGAATGCTTCAGCCAGGTCCTGATAGGCGGCAGGGATGGTGTTGGTGTCGACGTCGGGGGCCTCGGACTCCCTAGAGCACGTCCCAGCCGGAGCCCGTAGGCAGAGCTCGGAACAGGTCGGCCCCCATTGTAAGATCCGGTTTTGGGCCCAGGAGATTAATGGATCATGCTGTAGAAGCCACGGGTGCCCGAGTATGATGGGTGGTGATAAGATGGAGGTGAGGTGAAACTGGATCAGTTCGTGGTGCTGGTCGATGATGAGGGTGATGGGTCGAGTCTGGGTGGAAATGGGGCTGGAGGAGAGAGGCCGACCGTCGACTGATGTAATTCGAACAGGCTGGGATAACGCTTCAAACTCCACCCCCAGTTCTTTGGCATAGGAAGAGTCAATGAAGTTACCTGCGGCCCCGGAGTCGATGAATGCAGTACTTCTGCAGGTTCTTCGTGGCAGAGAGGTGGAGGTGGCCCGGCGAGCTGCTCCCATCGCTCACCGGGCTTGGGCGTTTCCCTGGCGACGCGGACATATGGCTCTGTGGTGCTCCGCTGAACCACAATAGGCACAGAGCCCCTCTCTGAAGCGCCGTTCTCGTTCTGCAGCAGTCAGGGATGCGCGCCCTAATTGCATGGGTTCCCCGGCTCCTGTGTCAACCACGGCAGGAGGTGGAGAACCGACATGTCCAGGGGTGGTGTAGGTAGCGGAGTTTGACGGTCGTGGGGTGATGAAGGCGAAGGTGGGTGCCTGCGGCAGGGTTCTAGGAGCTGGCTTCGGGTGAGAGAGAAGGCGCTGGTCGATCCGGAGAGTGAGTTGGATTAATCCTTCCACTGTGGCAGGAAGCTCTCGCCCGGCTAGTTCGTCCTTGATCCTAGAAGCCAGTCCCTCATAGTAGGATGTCCGGAGCGCTGCATCTCCCCAGGTGGTCTGGACGGCGAGAGTACGAAATTCGACGGTGTAGCGACTCACGGACGATCCTCCCTGCCACAGGTGGTAGAGCTTGGTGTCGGTCTCCACCTCACCCGCAGGGTGTTCAAAGGTTAGTTTAAGTTGGCGGGTGAACTCAGTATATGAATGGGCGGTGTCCGTGTCTGCCCGGAGAACTGCCGTGGCCCACTCAGCTGCCTGCCCTGAGAGCAACGAAACGAGCAGAGCAATGCGTAGCCGATCGGTGGAGTACTTGGTGGAATTGAACTCAAATACCAGATCAAGCGTTGTCAAAAACACACTGCACTTCCCGTCCGTGCCATTCCACTTCTCTGGTAATGAGAGAAAAACATCAGAAGAAGGGGGCGGGGGGGATGATGCGGCGACGGGATGATGCGTGGCCGCCGCGACGGGAGGCCGGCTAGCTGTGCCATCAACAGCTGCACGGAGATCCGTGTTCTCCCGCCTGAGCTCCGCAACCTCGCGGCGCAAGGCTGCAACGTCTTGGACACTCCGGCGCAGAGTAGCGATCTCCCCGGTTAGCTTATCGATTAGCACGGCATGCTGATCCACCACGTCGCAGAGACGCGCCTGATCCGCTGGGTTCACCGCGCGAGGCTCGGTCATTCTGTCAGATTGTACTAACCTCGGTGACCAGAAGACGCAGCTTTAGCAGTTAGCCCAATGTAGCATGGATGGTAAACCCAAACACGGAAGAAAAGCGAGTAGGCAGGATAACCATGCAATTTAGTTTAAGGACTCTCACGAAAGGGGAGCAAGGGAAAAACACAAATTTAACCGCATCCTAGAAATACACACTCAATAGCAGAAAGCAACAACCCAAAAGGTGAGTACTCACGGTTTTGTAGTATGACAACCTGAACCGACATGGGCCGAACTAAATGACTGAGCGTTGTACTGTGGTTTGTTTACTCCTCTTATACTTCCTGGTTGGCGACCGCATTACCTACGGGTCCTAGTGCCGGTCGCAGATTGAGTGTGCATGACATTGATGGATGAAAGGCATTCATTTTGGCAGGCAGTTGCTCTCTCCTCAGTACTGTGGACCGTACAGATCTACTTTACTCATCCATGCTGGATGCTGACGACTAGCAGTTAGTGTAACTGATGGTTATTAGAACACTTGGAACATTGAGTTACATGTAGTTAACGGTATATATAGTTAAATGTCCAAGTGGTGTTTCCATCCATTATCACCATTCATGGAATGTCTCTCTTTAAATCAGAGTGTATGGTTGATATCTTCAGTTTTCATACATTTGGAGAACTTTATATGCTGGATATCTGTCTAGACTAAAGAAGTACACTTGAACAAGGTGCAAGATACTCAACCTTACATAATTTGATTTCTTTGTAAAGACAGACATGTACATGGGCTTCAACTTGAAATAATAATAATCACTGATCATATTAAAGCTCATCAGATTATTATCAGCTTAAACCTTTTAACTATTTCTGCAAACTCTTTAACACATACTGTATTAAATTAGCAAGATCACGTAGGCTAAAATCGAATCAGAGATTTGAATGTAAATATATTTAAATGGAAAAAGGGGGTTCTCAGGGTTTTTTTTTTTTTGGTTACACACACACACACACACACACACACAGTCCATAAATTATTCAGCAGACACATAATTTAACTTTAGCCATGTTGTTTCATCTTGAAGTCTTTCATCTGTTCCATTTCACTGGATGGGCCATTTTAGCACATTCTTTAGCGTGAAACAGCACAGCACTGGTGAAAATGAACTCCTGATATGCTGCAATGCAGATAGCACTTTTCATCATTCTGATAGATATGGAGGAAAAATGACGACTCTCGCTCAGTTCCTTCTCTCAGGTTTCTGCTCCCTACAGCCATAAGTACCATTAAACACAATCTCTTTTTGCTCTTTTGTCTATCTCACTCTTTCTCCCCTTTTTTTCTGCTTGACAGTTTCATATGCTCTAAAATTCATGACCTCATCAGAATGTCGAAATTGATTTAACCTGCACTCTCCCAAACCTGCACACTTTATTCTGTGGGGAGCCTCTCTATGTGCTTGATTTAGACTTTTTTTTCTCCCCACACAACACTGTCAGCTTTAAACAAGCCGGAGAAAATACAATAACGCCGCAAAGTTATTGTTTGTTGCAATAACAAAACGAGAATGTAATTATTATACTGGATATTCTAGACTGAAATACTTAGCAATCATATTAACATTGCATGAATCATTTTAAAATGAAAAATTAATTAGGCAATGATTTTGTCAAAGTCTTTAAGTAATTAGTAATAGTCATTATTCTGTCTGTGTTGTCATGTATAGTAATTAGTGGTTAATGTGAGGAAATTAGAAATTGAACATTATTTGGTATGAAACTTGCTGCATATATAAAAATGCACTCTTTTAAATAAATAATAGAACATATATAATCATATTTTATTTAAAAAAAATTATCACAACTGGGTTATTAATTAATTGTTTAAAACATGTAAAATAATATTGTATTATGAGACAATAATCATGAGAAGTTTCTGTTTTCATAATACAGCATAGTTTTCTCATCAACTTCACTTTTAAAAAAAAGAATACAATGCAGCAAAAAATAAAAAATAAAATAAAAAACTTCCTGTCATGAAAACTTTTCCACAATAAATAGCTAACTGGATGTTACAAAAAGCACTGATAATTTTTTTACATAAATGTCTCCTTACAAAAAGCCTAACCTTCACTTTTTCACAATCTGAGTCCTGGATTATACCCGTGCCATCACGGAAGAAAATCTCCATAGATGTGATAACCTGGTCATTCAGTACATTCAGGTCGTCAGCTGACTTCATTTTATTGCCAAATAATGCTGCTGAACCTAGACCTGAGCCACTGAAGCAACTCCAGATCATAACACTGTCTTCAAGACATAAATTTATTTATTTTTAATAGTTTTTCCTGCTACTTTTCTTCCATGAACTTCAGCACATTTTTAAGCATGTTTTCTTTGCTGGATGCAGGCCAATAATTTGCTCCTTTTGAAATGGTGATTTCTTTTGGCCATGCAATGTATCATAATGTGTTTAAGTCAGTAAAGTAATTTTTCTTTTTTTTTTTTACTTTCATGCAGCTGCTGATATTACATTGCACAAGCTATAACATATTATTGCTATATTTATAATATGTTATAAAAGTAGAATGCATGGGACACATTCCAGACTATATACTGTATACCATAGTGGTTAGCACTTGCACTCAATTCCTGCCTCAGGGTCTGTGTGCATGGAGTTTGCATGTTCTCCCTCTGCTTGGTGGGGTTTTCTCGTAGTACTCTGGTTTCCTCCCTTAGTCCAAAGACGTGCAGACTGTTGTTCCCAAATTTCCCATAGTGTGTAAAAAGGTCCCACAACGGTGGTAAAATGGGAATAAATAAAATGGTACAACATAACCATTGGCCTCCAAGGTCCCTAGTTGAACTACGAAGGTTACTTGATGGATGGATGGATGGATGGATGGATGGATAAACTGTTATTAATCAGTAACAATTTTAACCGTACCTCATACTTCAATTAAAAATAACATTGCCATGACATCATGGCTCAGGAAATTCTTTCGATTTCAATCTTAACCACTTCATACTGTAATGCACAAATAATTCTATGTAGGTCCCATGAAAAATTCTATAATTATATGACTTGCCCTACTTCCCACCATCTGGGATTGTTCAAATTAATTCCCGGTACCAAAGAATCTAAGCCTTTCTTGCTTTTTTTTTTTTCTGTTGTGTGTGTATGCATGAGTGCACATGTATGTATTTATGTGTGAATGAGAATTTTTAAGCTCACATCCTTCACATACCCATTCCCAAAGCCCTTTGTCAGCTCCAGGGCCTCTCTAACACATTAACTCACAGTAATAGTAGTTATCAGAGACAGCCTTTTCAAGTCACAAACACAACAAGCTGCATCCATCTCACTTACTCTCCTCTGCATTTTCACTCCATTTACCTTTTGCAGGAGATTGTATCCTTAATTGCAAGTTCCACAAGAAGATTAAAGGATATTGATATTGATATTAAACCGAAGTCTTAAATTGAATAGATTCTCGTAGTGAACTCAAGTGAGACATCTTGTCTTGTTGCTTTCTGATTGCTTCAGAGACTCATGTGAGTGTTTTGCAGATTTATTTATCAAGGATTGTTCAAGTCCCAGATAGTTAAAGTAATGGTACTTAAAGTGAGGTCTAGGAACCTCCAAGAGTAGGTATGTAATTGAATACACACATCGGTCACTGTGGACATCACAACACAATAATAAATGTGTTTAACTAGTTATTATGTCTAGACATACTGTCATTTAGAATACAATCAGGTTTTAATATAAATGGCTATTATTATGGGAGAACATCACTCTCTATACTACTTACAGTACCCTGTGACACAGGTGGCATGGAGGGTCAAGTGCCCAGTATATGGGATAAATCCTGAACAGGAAACTTGAGTGTGCACAATATATATTCATTCATTTATTCATTCATTCACTCACTCACTTTCTATAGTGCTTATCCTGTACAGGGTCCTTAGTACACCTACATTCTTTGGTTTCTAAATAACAAGCCAAGTTGTACAGTATCACAAAGCTTTGGATAACTGGTGTACGCGCAGTGTGTGTGTGTGTGTGTGTGTAATGTGCATGCACACACACATTAACAGAGAGACCGTTTTTAAAACCGTTTAAAAATTAGCAAGGAACATCGCTAGTCACACTCGCGTGAGGGCATACTAACGGGATCACTGCTGTAAAGTAAAACAACAACAAAAAAAGACAAATTAAACAGCTCCTCACCTTTGAAAACAGTTGCGAAGAGTAGAGTTTGTGTGTTTGTTTGGCAACCTGAGAGCATTGGGGCTGTAAAGCCGAGACCTATCGTCTCCCCTGCTGGGTCTTAATGCTTGCAGAGATTTTGAGTGTGTGTGCGTGTGTGTGTGTGTGTGTGTCTGTGTAAGGCAGAGAGTTTGTGTATTTGTTTAGCAACCTGAGAGAAGGGGGATGTAAACGCGAGCGAGCGAGTGTGTATGTGTGTGTGTGTGTGTGTGTTGGTGTTAGTGAATGAGTCTTCTCAGTCGCGACTGTTTTCAAAATGTGAGGAGCTGTTTAATTTGTTTACATTTTTTTTGTTTGTTTTTTGTTGTTGTTTTACTTTAAACCAGTGATTCCGTTAGTAATCACTCACGCGAGTGTGACTAGCGATGTTCCTTGTTAATTTTTAAACAGTTTTAAAAACAGTCTCTCCGTTAATGTGTGTGTGTGTGTGTGTGCACGCACATTTTACACACACACACTCACAGCGCGTGCGTGCACAAACGGAAACACTTATCTGTCGGGATTTATTTTTACGTTTTTTTAAAGGTAAAGTGCAGGTTAATTTGTTTTATTTTTACTTTATATTTTGTGTTAATTATTTTTATGTATTTATTTTTTTGGGCTGTAGAATGAATAATTTGAGTTTCCATTATTTCCTATGGGAAAATTAAATTTGATTTACGAGTGTTTTGGAATACGAGCCCACTTCCGGAACGAATTATGCTCGTAATCCGAGGTTCCACTGTATATTGTTTAACATTGTTTTTTTTAATAACATTCAAGTTATTAAAAATGCTTTAAGATTTTACAATATGATAACTATGCTGTATTTTATAAACAAAAAAAATAGGTAAAGCATTGTTTTAAAAAAGTATTTTACCATTTATTTATACAGTATATTTAACTCTTCGTAGGTAAATATAAGCACATGATGATCACATGATCATGTTCAATCATGTGAATGTGCACTTTTCTGGAAAACTGATATTTCTTTTTTTTTAAACCAGAGTCCAGAGCAAGTTATTTAAGTATTGAAATAACTAACAAGCTCTTTAAAATTCTAAAATAAAAATAACTTTTATCTACTTTTATCTAAAGTTTATCTACTTTTTTGTAAAAATGCTAATTTGTTAATATTGTTAATTGAAAAAATAATGTATTAAATCTACTATTTAATCCTTTTAATCAACACTTATCCACTGGGATGTCTATGAAATATATATATTTTTAATTCTATTCAATTTTATTTGTATAGCGCTTTTAACAATTGTCATTGTCGCAAAGCAGCTTTACACAATCAAAAGAATTATTTAAGGCTGTATGGAATGTGAGTGTGCATGAATCAAAATGAGCAGATTGTCCCTGGTGAGCAAGCCGCGGGCGACAGTGGCAAGGTAAAACTCCCTGAGATGATAATAGGAAGAAACCTTGAGAGGAACCAGACTCAACAGGGAACCCATCCTCATTTTTTTTTTTTTGTTTTTTTTTTTTACATCAATAAACAATCATACTCTCTTTTTAACATTTTTTGCCATGAAGTTAAGAAGATTAATAATAATAAAAAAAACAAAGAAATGACAAAGCGTGAAGCTAAAGAAAATTACTGTTACAGAACATTGGGAGTTGAGACTCCTTCCTTATAAAAAAATGTCTGTTTAAATTAAACTATACATACTGCAACAGTTTTGTTGCTAACAATAGAAAAAAGAAAAAAAATGAATAAATAATACATTTGATTGTAATTAAATGCAACAACTAGGCTTGTGATTTCATCACCTTCACTTTTAGCTCAGCATACATACTTTTCCACCTCTCACAGCAACTAAGATTAACCCTGCTCTAAAATAGTGGTGCAACATCCTGACTGATTCAGCCGTTAGGAAAACAGTAGAGTTGACGTCGCAAGCGGATCACAGCCTTCAAAAACACTGATCCCCTGAGACTGTAGCTAACATGCAGCAACAGCTCAAGTTCACGAGTAACAAAGCACACGGACGCAGGCCACCTGCTGCTCACTGAACAATGATGGCTGCTGCGTCTTCAGGTCACAAAGACAACACAGTAAAAGGGTTGGCACGACCGGCGTTGCAACATGAGGCCCAGAGCTCAACAAAGCGAAGTCTTTCCTATGATGAATAATGCAAGATCTTTCAAAACAGTGCACATGAAGGAAAAGAGTGAGCTTGTGTCTGTTCACCAGAATGATACAGTGAGTAAATAAATAAAAATGACTAACTTTTCTCCAACTACTCGGTCACTAGATTTAAGTAAACAGCACAGATTGGTAGGTTAGTTTTTATGGATTATTTAATTACTTTATTTTATGTGATCCATATACAGTAGTGCCCTTTATGAAACACTGTGCTTTCAGAATTTTACAAAAATAAGGCCTTGCATTTTCACAATTTTTACTTATTTTATTTTTAATTTTTTGGATAAAACTTTTTTTTTTTTTTAATGTTTTTTTTATGGTTATATAAACCAGTAAGTCTTAGTTTTAATAGTTTTAACTAAATTTTATTACCTAGACATTCTGACTCTCTTCACTTTTTTCTAGCACTTTAAAAAAAATATATTTTACATCCTCTTTCATAAAACATAAATAATTAAATACTCAACAGTGTCCTGTGTGAAAATAATTTGGAGAAAATAATCAATGGGAGTGGTTCAGGGCATGGTCCCTGGCATGTAGGCATGGACCTATTGGACATATACTGTAGGGATGAGCATCACAGTCTCTAGAGAAAGGGACACTAGAGGGCACTTCATCATGTTTCCTGTACTGTAAGGGTGACCTTTGGGGCACTTCATGTTTCCTGATGTGTAACACAACCATACAAGGCAAAACCTAAATAAATTTAGAGAGCACTGTTTGCACATAGCGAGTCTAGAGGGCATTTTATTCCTGTTTTGAATGACACTGCATCTCATAATAATAAAAATGTTTCTTCTCTTGCTACAAAGAAACCACAAAGCGTAAAGCTAAGAGAAAATACTGTTAACTCAATTACTGTTGACTCCTTCCTTTAAAAAAAAAAAAAAAAGTCTGCTTTAAACTATTCTATACATACTCTAACTTAAAAAACTATACATTCCGTAACAGTTTTAAATTACTGCCATTGACACTGCATCTCATTTTCCCCACACATCACCACATTTTCTCATTCACAGCAGAACCCTAAAAGGCACTTAATCTAATTTTCACATATGTGAATAAGGGTTTAGGGACACTTGAAAATTTTTGTTATAATAAAAAAAAAAAAAAAAAAGTGAAATCTTGTGGGGCATGGCATAATTTATTCTACACTGAAAGGGCAGGCTAGAGGGCACTATGTGTCTTATCCTCCACAGGAGCATCATAGCATGCATTTTATCACTTAAAAAAAAAACAGCCCTTGGGGCATGTCATCATGTTTTCAGTACTGGAAGGGCAACCATTAAGGCACTTGTTCCCTCACGTGTAACAGAACCATACAAGCCCATGCAAACCTAGAGAGTATTTCTTGCTCATAGTGAGTCTAGAGGGCATTTCATTTCTGTTTTGAATGACTGCCATTGACACTGCATCTAATTTTCCCCACTCATTCAGTCATGTGACCAGGTTTTCCTTACACATAGGTAAATACTACAGAGCACCTCATCACATTCTCCACTAGAAGAGCACCCTAAATGGGAATTCATAATGCTTTCTCATTCCTAGTAGCACCCTAAAAGGCACTTCATCTGATTTTCACATAGGCGAAGGAGAGCTGAGGGACACTTAAAATTGTTTCCTTGTGCAAAAAACAGAAATCCTATGGGGCATGGCATCGTGTATTCTCCATTGGAAGGGCAGGCTAGATGACACTTTATATTTTCTAGTACATATTGGAACTCTCGAGGACAATTCATCATGTTTTTCCCATTTTAAGGGCAGCCATTAGGGCACTTTGTCATGGTTTTATCTACTATATGGGCACACTAGAGGGCACTTAAAAAAATGTATCTTGTAGTTTTACTGAGAAACCACAATGCACTCTGTGGTGAAGACATTCCTGTGTGGAAAACCTATTACAAAACACTGACACCTTATGCTCTACTGCTTATTTTTTTAATGAATATTGTTTACTTGTTTTTTTGTTGGTAGCAATTAATCTCCAGAGGAGATCGCCTGGTAAAACAACAAAACTACAGGATAAACTTCAAGGATAAACGTACCATTATCCCAATCTAGCATTCAAACCATAAAATTTCATTGCATGCTGGGAAGAAAAAGGGCTGTAGAGTCTTTCATCACACCCACTGCACCATGCTCATAAACCACAGCTTTGAGGCAGAGGAATGCATGACATTCAAAACTGTTTAGGTTCCTCTCAGCATATCTGGTTCCCCCACTGGTATGTGCCGCTAGAGACTCTCTGTGCCGGCCGGCCTGATTCCTGGACCCCCTTTTTTTTTTTTTTTTTGCGAGCCCATAGTGGACATACAGAAGCCTTCACATAAGCAAATGGACTATTTTTGGGAGGTGCTGACAGGAGAAAGGCTACTAAATATCAGCACTCTGTTCACTCAGCATTCCCAAGCAACTGAGAGACAGATTAATGGAGAGAATATAGCTGCAGCAGCAGATCCGAGCGCACCGCTGCAGTATGGATAAAATAACCAGCTGTCACATATACAATGTTAACTGGACTCTTCATGGAATAAAATGTTATATCAGATAGAGATAAAGCATATCACTGAGTGATGGAGATGAAAGGCAAACCTTACTGTATTACACCATTTCTTGCTATACATACGGATGAAGATATTAACACTTCAAAAGATATTAAAACTTAAAGTTATGGAAATTTCTTACTGTCATGTTCATCATAAAATAAAAGGTGAAACACTCACACTTCTTGTTATAGCAGGATTGTGATTATGGAATGAAGTCAGTGAGGAATCCAGAAAGTAATCCTCTTTTTTAAATTCTATGAGTTTTGTGTAAAAACATAATAATAATAATTGTTGAAATAACTTGATCATAGTGGATCTTAGTTTTAGGCAAATACAACTTCAGAGAAATACAACATCTAACCTTTGTTTTCCCATGCAATTATTTATTTACAAAAATAATAATAATCCAAAAAAAACTAAATGTGGGCAATACTGTGTACCCTTTACTGCTTTTACAGGATTTAAGAGGTTAAGTTACAGCCAGGTACTGCTCATCATTGATTAATTGATCATCAGCAGGTGTGGAGATGTTTTGGCAGTTTGCTGGTCAGGTGTGTGTTAATACAATGCCAAAACACAGGTAAAGCTTGGTCGTATCTGGGTCATGCAACAGGACAGTGTGATCCGAAGCACACCAGTAAATCTACATCAGAGTGGATGAAAAATAAAAGAATCAAGGTTTCATAATGGTCTAGTTAAAGCTGTCTAATTGTGGTGGGACCTTTAGAGAGCTATGTATAAGCAAGCACTTAAAAACATCTGAACTTAAATCAACTGAAGTAATGACGTAAATAAGAATTCCTCTACAAAGATGTAAGAGCCTGAACATCATACAGGCAATATTGCTGATAAAGGTGAATCTACAAGCTATTGAATCATGGGGTACTTAGAATTGCCCAAAGTTTTTTATTTTTGCAGTTTATTTTTATTAAATAAGAAATGGCATGGGGCAGCACAGTTGCTTAGTGGTTATCACTGTTGCCTTGCACCTCCAGGGTCCGTGTTCGATTCGCATCTTTGAGAGCATGGAGTTTGCATGTTCTCCCCGTGCTTGGTGGGTTTCCTCCGGGTACTTTGGTTTCCTGCCATAGTCCAAAGACATGCAGATTAGGCTGATTGGCGTTCTCAAAAAATTGCCCGTAGTGTGTGAATGTGTGTGTGCGCCCTGCAATGGATCAGCACCCTGTCCAGGGTGTATCCCGCCTTGTGCCCTACAGGCCCCCTGTGATCCTGAATACAGAATTCAGTGGTATAGACGATGAGTGAGTGAGAAATGTCAGGGTGAAAGAGTAATATGTTTTGTACAAGATTGCATTTGCCTCATGCTAATATGTTTTTTACACAAGAACACATTTGTACATGATTGTATAACAGTCAGTCTTTCCACAAGATTTTCACAAAACATGCGAGTCGCTTGTGCTCTTTTGATGTAACAACAGAGGGGCGTTGGACATCCCTGGATGGATATATTACCATCAGATGAAGATGAAAAAGAAGTAGCGAAGCCAATTTCACCAGAAGTACCATTTAACAGCAATGCTCAAATCACTGGGAACTAGCTGAAGGGCTATAAAGTGAGTGGAGAGTCTTCTGACTCTTTCTGCTAGTAGAGAGAAATAAATTGTATTATCTATTATATCCAACATAAAATTATGATTCTTATATTTACAAGTATAGAACTGATGTAATTAATATCATACTCGCTATCATGTGGTTATGCTGAAAATTGCCTATAGATTTTGGTCTGTAGTGTCTTTCCTGCTCTAAGTCTATATTCAATATAACCAATAGTGGGCAAAGTACTTGAGTGCTTGAAGTACTTAAAGTATTGCTTCATCGCTGTCTACAACCAGCTCGACTTCTGATTTCAAACCCCTGCTACATGACTGAGCATTGCAGTGGGCAGGCAAATCATGAAAATTATGCATACTAGTCAGCAAGTGCTGACATTCCTGCTTTAAATACTATTCACCATTGAAGTTATGTAATGTCACGCAGAAATGTAGCGAAGTAAAAAGTACAGATATTTGCTGTAACATATAGTGGAGTAACAGTGAAAAGTATCCTCTAATAAAGCTACACAAGTAAAGTACATATATATGAAATACAGTATGTACTTAAGTATAGTAACACAGTAAATGTTACCCGCTACCTCTGAGTAGAACCGCACACTTACTTGTGTGATACTGCTTAATTATTCCCAAAATGCAAATACAGATATGTAATGTCAACATACTGTAAAGATAAATAAAGACTGTGGTCTATGTGATTTAATTAATCAAAATATGATTATTGTTCAGTGAGTAGATTTTACAGTGGGAAGTTTTAAGTATTATATTTATTTAAAGAAATTAGGAAATTTGCTAGCAGGCATAAAGAGATGATAATGGGGAAAAGTAACTACTTCTATTATACTAATTATAACACATTAAATGTTTTCATGTGTGTGGTTAATGGCAGTAGTCTTTCTCTCTCTCAATTTTATCTTTCCACTATTTCCCGAGGTACTCATAAATTATTAGGCACCCAAGATTTAGGATTCATCATTCATCTTCAGTAACTGCTTCATCCTGGTCCTGATGGATCCTAAGCACACTGGACGCAAGCCAGGAATACACAGTGGTTTTGAAGGTAGTCCAATCGAGGCCACTATGAATACACATACAGTACATAAACCTATTCACGTCTAAGGGCTATGGCCAGTTCATATCTTCAACCTTTGAGATCACTGGAGAAACCAACATAAACACAAAGAGAGTATATGTAACTCTGCACCGGAAGTAACCCAAGGTCAGGAATGAGCTAGGAATTCTGTTGTGACTACTCTCTTGCTCAAATTTGGCTAATGTTTGGCTAATTAGCGATTTAATAACCATATACAATGATTAACAGATTACTTTTCAAATTAATAAAAAAATTAAAAAAAACATTGCAAAATGTTGTTGTTTTACAAGGTGAGCTCCAAAGCAAGTGTTTGCTTACAGGGTTGGAGGGGGGCATCGAGCCTATCCCAGTATACACCCTGAACAGGGTTCCAGTCCATCACAGGGCATACACACAAATTTTCACACTACGTGCAATTTGGGAACACCAATTAGGCTAATCTGCATGCCTGGACTGTGGGAAGATACCAGAGTACCAGTAAGAAACCCAGCAAGCACAGGCAGACCATGCAGACTCCACGCACACAGACCCCAAGGCCGGAATCACCCCAAACCCTGGAGGGGTTTGTGCTAACTACTAAGCCACCGTGCCACCAGATACACAGCTAATTAGCTTCTATCACAAGACTGAATCCCAAATTCTCCTCTAACACCTGATCAATGGCACTACTTGATGAGTGGAACAAGGGAGTGTATGGATGAAGCGATTGGTCCATGTTTTCAATATATGCCAGAACCTCTTTGCCCCTGGGGTCCTAGCTCACTCATTTTTGGTCAGATCAGGAAATTGAGACAATTTCAACTGCTATAGAAAAAAAAAATCATGTCCATCAAAAATTGACAACTTTACTTCTTTAAAAATGACTGGGGTTTTACAATGACTGGCTTCCCTATTCGCAAGGGATAATGTTACATTATGAGCCCTGAAGAGAGGCTGGTTGTTATGGCCACACACTCCTCCACTCACACATGCTCACTGCATTCACAGGCAGCATACAGTAAATGCTTATATACTCAGCAAAAAAAGAAACGCCCCTTTTTCAGGACTGTGTATTTCAACAATGATGTTGTAAAAATCCAAATAACTTTACAGATCTTCATTGTAAAGGGTTTAAACAATGTTTTCCATGCATGTTCAATT
>JAQQZT010000023.1:4534730-4554461 GCA_030068275.1 Clarias platycephalus
TTTTTTGATTAATCTAAATCCCAATGCTATTATATTTATGACCCATATCCAAAGCAGAATGGGCTAATAATTTTTTTTTTTTTTTAAAGAGGAATGTGCAAATTGCTTGAATTGAATACATTCTTTTTTTTAAGAGCCTCATCAGACTTTGATTTGCATGTAATTGCAACAGACTGTTAATGTTAAAAGGTATTTGATTGTCCTTGTTGACTGAACACACATGGCTTGCTGCTTTATAATGGAAATAATGGGCAGCAGAAATGTGGTCTAATTGTAGGTTAAGTCAAGAGAGAGAGAGAGGGAGAGAGAGAGATGGACCCTGTATATACTGTTTGCTCAAGTGGAAACAAACCGAGTCTGCAACACAATACAGAAACATCAGAAACAAAGTCAACATTCAATATATCATTTGGTCCTAAAGCAAGACGATGAGGTGTCAAAACAAATTGCCTTTCAGAAGTTGAGAGCTGTGGGATTTTAAACAACACTTTGACATAAATATAGCTTTCAGTTCAGGCTCTGGGGTGAAATGGTGCAGCAGGAGAGTGACAGCTTACATCTTAGAGGAGGAAAAAAAATAAAAAAATAAAATTTTCCAAGATACTGCAGCAAAGTCAACATTCCACTTTTGCTAGAAGTGTAGAAATCCAAAAGACTCCATTTATAACCACAACGAGTAGATCGATATGCTACATGAAGAGTGTGTAGTTGAGAGCTGCTTCTCTCTCACTATTTCTCTGTGAAGTACAACAAATAACATACTTTTTTTGAGACCTTCATAAATCTGGACTGTTCATAAATATATTTGTCTGTCAGGTCTCAGTAATACAGTGGGGAAATTACTGCATGTCACTATCACTGTAATTTTATTCCAAAGATTAGTTAAGAAGATGAAGTTCCAGACAGCTATATCTCAATATTAAATTATGAATTATGACTATATTAATCACAACATGCCCTTAGTTCCTTTTCTCTCATTTTCTCTCTTTTTGATTTTGAACAAGAAAGACAGAACCTGAGGCATAGAGAAAACATCATTAGACATAATGTCAGTTTCTCAATTCCATAAACTAAATAGCATGGGTTATTTTTTGTTCCTTACTAGTTGTCTACTCAATAGCGGAAGCCCACTACATACAAACAAATTCTGTTCCGAGAGCTCGTTCGTAAGTCCAATTTGTTTGTAAGTCCGACAAACATTGTCTAGGTACTAGGGCAACATCTGCCATGTTTTCACCTCACTCCATTCTCTTACAGTAATTATTTTCATTTTGGTATCCATCGTTATTGCTTGGCACTCCTTAGCAGTACCAGCTTCATCGCCGCTGCTTTTATGCTTGCTTCCGGACATCATGGGGTTGCAGAGGATACACACGTGACAGTGTACACTGGACTTGTGATCTTACTTCTGTGATTGAACATGCGCGAATGCATGTATCACGCAAGTATCTTCAAAAGTTTGTAACTCAAATGTTCATATGTTTTCAGTTTAATTCAAAAAGAGTAGTAGTAGAGAAAGACAACAAATACGTTCGAAATATTTTCGTGTATTAATTAATTCTAAAATCACATTAAAGAATATTCTTATATTAATAATAAAATATACATGTATGAGCAGTACTGCAAATAATATATTTTAATGGGCCACATGCCCATATATATAATACCCAGTCGATGAGATTCAGGTCACCAGTCCCAAGCCTGAATAAATGGGTGGGTTGTAGCAGGAACGGATTCCAGCATAAAATCTGTGCAAATGATCTGATATGACAACACCAAAAAAAGGAAAAGCCCTACGAGGAAAAACAAACTCTAAATTTCATTTTGAACATTACCTAAAAGACTACTCTAGAGGTTAAAGGCAATTATTCTGAGCTGAATGTAGTCTTAGAGATTTATAGCAGGCTTGAGCAAAAACAAATGAGAAATTTAATCTGTTCTATAAGTCTATAAGAAATCAGTACAATATGACAGAGCTAAACCATTCAGAGCTTTAAATAAGTAAGACATTATAGTCATTGTAGCCAGTGTTTAATAAATAGGACGACCATAATGTATATTGCATGGTACTGTAGGCTTTCTGCCTGTCTGTCTGGTTTTTACATTGTGTGTCCAGGTGTATGGTTGTAACTGTTATTCTACCAAATTGTAGTTGGGGGAAACAAGTAATAGAATCATAATCATCGGTTTGTTTATTATGTTCCACTTATCCGCTCACAATGAAAATTGAAGGCCAAATGTGTAATTTTGCATTGACATTTTGCAATTGCATTTGCAAAAGCCACAAGACACGGCGTCTGTCGAAAACGAAGGAGTGCATAATTGAACACTGAAGGAACCCCCAACCAGAAGTGAAAAAGAAAGAAATTACCTGTCTCAGCAATGTGTCACTGCAAAAATCTGCAATCAATTCCATTTCAGAATGTCACATGCAAGAACAAACCACTGCTGCAAGGTCAAATACAAAGTAGGGCTGGAAGAAACATTAGGGTGAGTATAATGGAATATTGACCTTAAATCATGTGTTAGGGAACAGAGGTGTCAGGGTTTGGGTTGATGGAAAGGATGAATACACTGTATAATTTATTTCCAAATATTTTAGCACCTGTCCAAGTGGATAGATATACAGAAGAAAACAATAAGGGGCCCAGAAATGAACCTTGATGTACACCAGACAGTATTTCACCCATTTCTGTCTAAATCCCCACAGATGCTAAGAAATGAAGGCATCCACACTGCGGGTTGAGCAAAAAGGTTGACCACTGGATCTAACACTGATTTTGCCAAAACTGGAACATTTTGTTCTTGGCTAGATAAAAATGGAAATGTTTAATTATAAAAATGAAGCTGAACAAAATATAATTTAGGTACAATTAGTAAGTTAGTAATGGTCCATACTGTATGAACTTGAGGAGTTCATTATATCCTCTGTAGTTAAAGTTTTCAAATTTCTGTGGACATCTAGACACTGCACAAAAATATAAGTAAGCTGCAGTAGAACATAAAGTATTTAAACCCAGTGGCTAAAAACTGACAGAATGTGGTCTGGATGTGGAGCCAGCAAAGTGTTTTAGCAGACCAAACCAAGTACTTTAAAAAAAAAAATAAAAAAAATACTTCAGCAGAGATCATAAACATATGTCAAAAGTTGGCTGTAGTTCATCTTCTCAAGTACTCTGAACATGACCAAGTGCGGCATCTGTAGCAGATTGTTTTACATTAGGTTCAATCACATTAATTATTTTGCCGAAGGTGGTTCAACTGACTAGGGATAATTCAGAAAGGAAAGATTTTTTTAGTAGATTTTTTTAATGTATATTCCTTCTTAGGTCTAGTTAGGTCTTGTGAACTGATGATACATATGTCTTGTTTAAACATTTCATTTATATAATCATCTATTGAACATGAATATTAAGAAGGTTAGATTATAATTTAGGGCCTTGCTCAAAGGTCCCAAAAAGCCTTTTCAGATTTTGAGTTGGAGATCAAAACAGAAACCTTCCAAACCAAAACTCAAGGCCTTAACACACTGAACTGCACTGAAATGTAACCAGGATTTGTGATGAAATTTCTTGTGAATGGAGGCATAGGTTGAACTAAATTGAAGTGGTTTGGAGCCCGCTGCCCAACATTCCACGAGTGGAACACCTGATAGAAAATGGCAGAACTGTACACACAATCATTCTCCAACACCACTTGCACATTACAGAAACTCTGCTAGGAATTATCCTCCAGACAGTCCATTTCTATATGTCATGGGCCATTAAAGGAGTTCCTGGAAGGCCAGCATTTCACACGTGACCCAGGCATCCCGATCATATCTCCGACTTACTGAGAAAACTTTCTACCTTGATGTTATCCAAGCACTAGTGAAACACTGGGATAAGTGTATTAGTGTAGCAGGGAATTGTATAGATAAATATAATATAAATTACTCTGATACTGTAAATGTGTCCTCTTATTCTGCAAAACCAAAATCCTGGTTTGACTTGAACACTCCTCGTAGTACAGCTTTCTTTTCCGAGGCCACGGTGCACATAAAAATTTTTAATGTCAATGAACAGCTAGTGCAAAGTAAAACAACCACTACGAACCACTGCCTTATTTAGAGCTATGGATTGCAGCAATTACAAAACAGTCATTGTCATTAAGTCATGTTAGTTGTTTATCCGTTCTAATGTAGTTTTTATGTAGTGAGACTTTTTTTATTTTTATTTTAGTTGAATACTCCAGCATGGTCTTTATTTTTCATTCTACTAACATCTAGAGGAAGCTGAAAATTATAAATGGCTTGAGACTTTGTTAATTTATATACTTTGTTAAGTAAGAGCCTAATTCTGTTCCCACATGCCTCTATCAAGCTGAATAATTAGCTTGTGCCAGTGTGGATCCCTGAAACATAAATTAACTTGTGCATGTCTCAAATCCACAGAACTAGTGAAAAAAACAAAATCGTCACAAAAATAAGCAGCTTTGCCTAAAATGGTGAAGGATTTTTTTTTTAATTATTTATCAACCCCTCCACTCACTCTCACACACACACACACACACACACACACACACACACACACACACACACACACACACACACACACACACATAAATAAATAAAGTAAATTTCACATTACATGTAAATTAATTTAACATGAAAACTCATGGTAATTAAACAGGTCTATTTTCCAGGTGGCACACAAAGGAAACTCATGGCTGAATAAAAGCCTCCAGGTGAAGCGATGCAGAGAAAGCTACAGTACCAGCTTTCTCACACAACACCGAGATCTGTACAGCTCGCCCTGTCATTAAACAACAATGACCTCTTTATAATAAACACACAGGCGCGCCAGCTGAGGCCCTGCTCCGGCTTTTAATCGGAGAAGAAAAGTAGAAACAAGTGGAGGTTTTAAGAGAGAGTAAATGGAGTCTTGGATGTGTGTGTGAATCAGATAAGAGAATGGGTAAGAAAATAAAGCAGAAATGAGGAGAAAGAGGGAGGGTAAAACTATTCCAAAAACTCTACCACAAGGTCAAAGACAGGTACAAACTGTGAAACTAGACGAAACACTGGTGGATGTGGAAAAGGAGAGAGAGAGAGAGAGAGAGAGAGAGAGAGAGAGAGAGAGAATAATAACCCCTTTTTAGGTTCTGTAAGCCAATGTTCCTCAGAACGAGGTCAGCGAAGGAAAGTCAGGTCCTGAGATTTTGGTACAGAGGTGAAAATCACAAACTGTTATTATATCATTCTGAAGTATTTAGAAAATCAAATAAGTTTATTTTTTCTTTTATGTCTTTTATGTTCATGAACGTGTACACACTGCGTGTGTGGCTCTCACGCAGAAATACCGTAGATGATATTGTTTAGAATACTTTTTTTAGTCTATCTATATACATTTAAATGGTCCCTATTTTTAAAAAGGGTATGCAATCCATGGCTATAAGCTCGATTCAATCACCCATCTTGCATCTGACTGCAAAAAGTTTGCACACCCTTAATTTTATTAGTTATTGTAATTTCAATTACCTAAAAAAAAACTAATTTATACCCCTCTAGGAATCTTTTCTTCAATTTCTTTGGAGTTGTTTTAACAACTTTTTTGTGCATTAATTAGGACTTAAAGTTAAGAAAGCTGACTTTGAAGTCATTCGACACCTTAATGAGACACATCTCAAATAATTAGAGCCAGAGTTCCCAAACTTAATGCAGCCAGGAATATAATTAATCCAAAAATGTTATTATAGTATTATTTTATTAGGCTAATTACTCAAATTAGCTTACAAATAGTTTTACACTTTGTGCGTGCGTGTGTGTGTGTGTGTGTGTGTGTGTGTATAAACAGCCCAGTAAACAGTAATTAATGAAATCAAGTCAGTATTTGGTGAGACAGTGCTTTAAGGACCCTTTGATGTAAGGTACAATTTGTTTTAGTTTTATAGGGAATTGGCTACTAAGTTCCGCAGAGTCCTGCAGAACCACCCACTGATCTTCTGATGACTTTGACTGTTACACCTGCTTCTTTTGCATACAAAACCCAGCAGCTTTCATTTCAATTTTTTTGTCTTTAAAGTGGTCGCTTATGTAATGTGCTGCTTTCTTTTCTGGCATGCAAAAAATTATCTGAAACTTGTAACTATTGCTTGAAATTCTCTCTCTCTCATATATATACACAGTGTACTGTATATATAATTGCTTTTTGTACTCACTCAATAATAAAGTTACAAAATTGAATTTAAAAAGAAGTGATTTCAAATCTGTAGAATGTTAAACTAAAGGTTTTATAATACTTTTCAGATTGATGTGCAGTAATAGTTGCTTCTATAAGACCATTGCTCATGTCTTTCCCTCTTGGCATTGTGTTAACACAACTGAATGCTCCAGACAAGCAAACTGCCAAAATGCCTGCTTTTATAGAGGGTCTGCACACCTGCTGATGATCAATTAATCAAGGGCTGATGATTAGCCACACCTGGCTGGAACTCTAAAATTCTGTGGAACCATGTAAGGGGGTACTTAGAATTAACCACAGCACAATTAACCACAGTTTAAGTTTTTTTATTATTTAGTTTTTTTTAAATATATAAATAAACAAAGTGAAAAAAGACTACTGTATGATTAAATAAATGTTCTTGCACAAAATACACATAAGAAGGAGTATTAACTTCTGTTATATATAACAAATACGAACAGAAACATTACAAATGACAATACAATTGATTTTAAAGCATCATCAGTCCCTTCTTCTGTCAGTTTTAATATCACTTCGGTACTTCGCATATCATAGTCCACTATATAATGTCTGTCCGTGCTTCAACAACATCCCTCATGCCTGTCAGTCATTCATCAAGGTTTATATCATTACACAAATAGTGTATAGAACCAGACATAGTGAATGAATCAGCTTTTTACACACAGTGCATGCATCGCATGTCTCTTCTTTCTTTGCTTAAATTACTTTTGAAACTATCACCATAAGTTTACCACGAATTCCGTATGCCGGATAATCGGTGCAAGTGAAAGCAAGAGAAAGGGGGGAAAAAAAGAGATGTATGGACTGGGATATGAAACAAAAGGTTGCACTAAAACCTAAGTATAACAAACAAGGCCAATCCATGGGGGCCCCACCCTGCAACCCACAGCACCCAAAGGGTCTCTGCTGCCAGCATTCTTGTTACAGACATCACATCACATCCCTTTGAGGGCCTGCAGAGCCATGCCCCGAGGGACCAGGGCCACTCTGGTGAAACAAAGCGAACCTACACAATATTGGGCTTAATGATATTTGATGTTATGTCATCATGAATCATGAAAGTCAAAATAGGTGTTAATTATAAGAATTCAACCACTGTAGCAAAAAAATAAAAATAAATAAATAAATAAATTAATTAATTAATTGATGTCATGTTTAATGGATCAGTCTTTTGGAACCATTAAGATTAGAAAGTGTTTACAGGAGATGGATACTCTTTAAAAAAAAGCAGATAAGTTAAGTTTCTAGCTATAAATTGTCACTGGGGTGGTACCTTTGGTACTGTATGTACAGTATATTTTTCTTGGAACGGTTGTTGTGGTCAAAGTTTGATTTTAGAGTAAAGCTATAATTATGCGGCGAGTGCAGTTATGTACAGTAATTTTGGGATATTTTTAAAGGTGAAAGATATATTCTCATGGTATAAAATATATACCCCTCCCAAAAGAAAAGCATAAGTACAGATTTGAGCTTGATAATAAAGATATCTGCTTAGTAAGACTCAACATACTGTAGGAACTGTACAGTATGCCAAATGAAAAGACGATACCACGGGAAAATGTCTGCAGGATGAAGAAGGAAAAAGACTTAGAATGGTATAAATTAACATTTTTCCTATACAGTTATATCTGATTGAAGTGAGCATTCATGTACGGAATATCTTTTAAAAATGAAACCCTGATGTATCTTAAAAGCATGATGGGGGAAAAAAATGGTCCACCTTCTTTTAAGGCTTTAAACAAATCCCTAAATTATGTTGGTAGTTAGACATCATAAATCAAATCGTTTCAACTCATGGCACAGAAAAGAGGGAGAAAAAAAAACCCATATGCTCGAGTTTGTTTATAGATTTCTTTAAACTTAAAAAAAAAAAAAAAGCACTTTGAGTGGCAGGAACTTAAGAAAAGTGCCTGTTAAGTCCATCAGCACTACTGTGAGAGCACTCTAATTGGCATGTGGTTGTGTCGGGAATAACTGGGTTGATTTGAAGCAGTTGAGAGATGGGAGGAAAGACAGTAACCTTCCTCGAGCTCTGCAGGGAACGGGCTATGAAGCACTCGTATTTACTCCCTCCCTGTGTGCACAGATCAACAGATTTCAGTGTTTTATGCATCACGGCAAATGAAAGAGACACATGATTAATGTTCGCCCCGTCTCTTTCAAGCACCATCACAAACTCGGCCTCCTTACACGCATCCTCTCAGCATGCCAAAGCAAAAACAAGCTTCCTTAAAAGAAGATATTAAAGTCAAATACAGCGATGCTTGTATCAAATAAAATGCCTCATATGTTGGCACAATATCAGATGATTGTGGGGCTTCATGGAAGAGAAATGCACTCTGCATGAAGCAATTACAGGCAGGGATTAAAAAAAAAAAAAGAAAGAAATTAAAATGGATTCATTCAGAAAAAAAACATGTTTTACATTTTTTTTTAAAGATACTATTAGCATATATTAGCATATAGAGCTCAATAGAACCTGCAAGCAAAGCATGATCTCATGCATAATTACTCTAGTTATTTATTTATTTATTTTTTATTTAGGGGTAGCATTCATAATTCGCTATAAATCTTTTATAATGAGACTGCACGTCTAATGTGTGTACAGTATTTAACAACTTCATACTTTATGTCCTTCAAGGGAACTGAAATAAAGAAGACTACATAGCACCTACATACTGTACTGTAATAAGGCTACATATCTTTATGCATTAGCCTTTACACCTATATCATCTGCGCATATCATACAGTATGTTCTATAAAATGAGGCTATATAACATCTGAATATGCCCGTTATGACAACTGACATAAGAAAGGTTACAGAAATGGCTACATAAAGTTACATCAAAATGTAGATATTCTCTTATTCACCACTAATATAAAGAATGTTACATAACACCTGCACAGCTCCTTTATGACAATTGATAAGTCGACATTAACCCTATTTAATCCCTTAAGGGCAACATACTGTAAATAAATATATTGTAAGTCCAAATACTGGTATACATAATAAGGCCACACTACAAGAAAATACAGCAAAAAGCTACAGTACATAATGCATATTAGACTATGTAACACATGCACCACGTCTATTTCAGTCTTATCACCAAGCGAGGCGTTCAGGAGCCACAGTCAGTCACACTGTAACCTCTCTCTCTCTCTCTCTCTCTCTCTCTCATACTCTATACCACTTGTCCTGTACAGGTTCACAGGGGAACATACTGTATGCCTGGAGACTCGGGGCACAAGGCGCACCCTGGATGGGGTCCCAGTCCATCATAGGGTACATGCATGCACACACTCACACACTACAGGCAATTTGGAAATGCCAATTAGCCAACTCTGAATGTCTTTGAAGTGTGGGAGGAAACTGGAGTACCCAGAGGAAACCCTCCAAGCACGGGGAGAACATGCAAACAGACTTGAGTCGAGACTCGAACCCTCAACCCTGTAGGGACACGGTGCTAATCACAACATCATTCGATGTGATGTGCCACATTTGGTTAGCTGAGTTATATTATCAAACTGTAAACTTGTAACACAACTTCAGTCAGTTGCTTCTAGGGATTTGTTTTCATTAATAATCCTTCATAACGAATTTGAGTTTTCACAAAAGGACTGTGTACTGTAGGTCTTAAGTTGCCCTATAGATAATATATATATATATATATATATATATATATAGATATAGATATAGATATAGATATAGATATTAATTATGTACTGTACTGTATATCTGCTATATTATTATAACTAATACTATAGTATTATATATAATATGGCACCCTTATAATATTTATGTGCTTATGTATGATTTTATATTTGATATCATACATTTAAGAGCTGGAAAGAACAAACATATACAATATGAAGAATTATTTCATGATAAGATACAAAATGTATGTACAGTATATGGATGGATTATGAATGCAGGATAATAATGTGGATTCTTATCTCTCTTAAAGCAGGAAATAAACTGATAATGTACATTTTCATTCAGCTGCCAGCATTAAAAGCACAGTTGTAAGAAACAGTGCTTTCACTGCAAAAGACTTTATTGTTTAACCCGATCTAAATCATGTTGTGCCAACATTTCACATTGTTGCATAGCAACAGCAGGGCGAAATAACCCTAATGCGGTGAAAGCAGGGCGACGATTCAGTGTTCATTTCTCTCTTCTGGATAAAACACTCCTGACAAACCCCAAGAGGGACGGAGAAAGTAAAATCATGAGTAATGATCTTGCTGCAAACAAAGACAGCTTTATAGCAAGAAACAGATGGAAATTTCAATTTAGGGGAGATAAATAACTAACAGAATGCAATGATTGTAAAATTGCATATAAAATGTGTGCACCTGGTAGTGGTTGGAGGGGGCATTTGGCTTTTGTGTGTGTGTGTGCGTGTGCGTGTGTGCGTGTGCGCATGTTCTGCATTTAGCAGAAACAAAGATAAGAAGGAAAATTGCAAATTAGGTTTCAGTATTATTTTCAGTGTTTCATCAATTTGTTCAACTAATGAAATATGAACTGTAGATGAGGCTGGATTTATGGGAAATAATGGCAAGGACAAAAAGATAAATAAGAATATAAGACTCAGTTTGAATCAGAGCAAATAACAGATTAACCAATTTATCCTCATCTTGAATGCAATTAAACTGTCAACAGTTATTCTACATCAGGAAAAAACACCACATTGCCTTTTATATGGAGTCTTTTATATCCAATTTGCTTGTTATTGTTTGACCGTTTTATTCATTTTTTTAAATAAAAACAGAACCTAGTCTTCCATTAAAAGAATCAATAACTGAACAGTGTTTCAAAATGATGTACACCATACTGCAGTAGTATTCTACAGGTTATTCCTAACAGGATTATGGAATTATGTTGTAGATACAGAATGTACTCACTCACTTACAGTACTCACTCACTCACTCAGTCATCGTCTATACCGCTTTATCCTGTATTCAGGGTCACTGGGGGCCTGGAGCCTATCCTAAGAGGCTTAGGGCATGAGGGTCCACCCTGGACCCTATGTGAGTCAATCACTCAAAGTGTTTTACAGTAGGTTATGCATAGAAACTGTGATCCCTTGCGAAACAACAACAACAAAATCCTTGTCTTTGCCAGTTTTATATTTGATGGCACACTCCCACTTTTACCATGTTAAAGGGATAGTTAGATTTTTTCAAGTCTGTCCTAAATCAAAAGTGAGGTGCATATAAGTGCATTAACATACTGTAGGTCTTGGTCATTATAAATCGTCCTGCTATGCATTTTAAGAATGCACGTGCAATGTAAGTAATCTGGGCTCAAATCCACAACCCTCTTTCTGTGCAAAAAAAAAAAAAAAAGGATTCCAATGTTAAGAATTTAGCTGAGAATCATATGAAGCTCTTGTTGACCCTAAATGGAGTTGGAATCTTTCAAAGTTATGGTTATTTTCTACAAATTCTACTTTTTCTTCTTTCCTCAGATCTAGCTGTCTGGCTAACCAGAACTAGCTGCATGGGAAACAAAAGAGTTAAATTTGTACTAAATACGTAATATTTCTCATGCACAATATGTCTCAGCTGAACTTTAGATTTTTTTTATTGGAATTGGCCCTGATTACTTACATCGTGTTCACAATCTGGATGACCAATTTAATGGTTGTTGTGCAGAGAAGAAAAAAAATATATCAAACAAAACCTACAGTAAAGTACAAACAATCCCTTTAACATGTTATGCTGTTGAAGGCCTATTATCCTTAGTAACCATCTGGTCAATGTTGGAGATCTTTTTGGGGGGGGGCAAAAGAAATGTGTTTTTATAATTTATATTATTATATATAATTTGAACAATAATTGAACAATAATTACATGTGCTTATTTATAAAACAATCCTGGTATACTCTAACTAGGCACAATAAGCCCTATTAAAGGTGACCTATCTAGTGGCACTAACAAATTCCGATTTAGCACAGGCAAATCTTGTCTTGATTCTATAGTATATGCTTTCATCCATATGCTCACTGAGCTGCTGACAGGAAAGATGATTCTCAGAGTTCAACTGCCATTCAGTATAACACCAATATAATGTTCACAAAGAACATTTTGTACAGATCTCACAAACTAATCCATGAGTCATAAACAAAGGAAATTTGTTAAATTTGTTTGAAAATAGGCGGCACGGCAGTGTAGTGGTTAGCACTGTTGCCTTGCACCTCCAGTGTGCATGGAGTTTGCATATTCTCCCTGTGCTTGGTGGGTTTCCTCCGAGTACTCCGGTTTCCTTCCACAGTCAAAAGACATGCAGGTTAGGCTAATTGGCGTCCCCAAATTGCCCGTAGTGTATGTGTGTCCTGCAATGGATTAGCAGGGTGCACCCCGACTTGTGCCCTACTGTAAGTCTCCTAAGTCTAGTCTTTCATAAAGAAAGTAAAATATCTTAAACACATTAATACATGGTACACAGTAGTAATAATAATAAAAGGTTTTCCAATGATCAATGGTATTGGACTTCTTTCTTCTTGCTTTATTTCCTCTTTAGTTTCAATCGTGACTGTTTCTCTTTTCTTTGCATTACTGCCACTTTCATCAGATTTATGCTTCAGAGGCATGGTTACAAGTGTGATTAAGAAAAAAAAAAGTATGCAAAGTCAAACACTCAACACAGTAATAATGGCATCCTAATCACATGGATGGCATTCTCCTTCCTCAAGCCAATGAACCTCATGTGTTTTATTACAAATCATTGTATTTATCTCAAATTCTTTATTAAATAGGATTCATGGCAGACCATTCATATATACGAGCTGTCTGTAAGTTCTTAACCCGGGGACTGTCTGGACCCCCCATGTGTTTTTGCAAGAGAGATAAAAATAGGTTACTGTAATAATGTTTATTTAACATTTATGGAAAGATCCTCTGGTGTCATCACTTAGCTGACAGATAAAGTTTTAAATTCAACTCAACAGTTTTCAGTATGCTGGAGCCATGATCGGATTGCCTGCTTCACATCTGAAATGCAGGCCTCCCAGGAACTCCCAAGTATGTGGAAATGGCTTTTAGCAAAGTCAGGACTGTACGGGGAATCCGAGTCCCATAATATGTAAGTGGTGTGATGGGCAGTATGAGGTCATGCATTCAATTCGGGGGTTGAATGATGTACAGAAGTTTTATCATACTGCAGATGACAATGAGATCAAGGAAATCCTGGATTTGCATGTCAAAATGTTTCTTTAACTCTCTGCAGATTAGTAATGCCGGTCGAAGATGGAAGAGAGAGAACCATCTTCTTATCCTGACAGAGTCCTATTTGATTTGACTTGAATGCTCCTAGTATGTTTTTTGACACTAGCTTCACAAAATTAGAATTCCAGAAAAATCTCCTGAAATAATTTTCAGAAGGCTCTACTCATCTATTGATTGAACACGACAGATGTAAAGGATGAAGTCAGACTTTGGGATCAATGCTCCTTCAGTGCATATTCTCAGCGTTTTATCTTAAAATAACTGACTGCAATGCATTGTTGGATGCAGTACCCCAGAAAAAAGAAAAAGAAAAAAAAGAAATGTTGGCTGAAGACTTGGAAATTGTGCTATATTTACACTGTAGTATGTCATCCGTTGTTGTTCTGTTACTATGCACAACACACCACTTTTGGGTTGAGTTTACTATGAGTCATGGGCTAATTTGTGTGATTTGTACAAAATGTCATTTCTCAGCATCGTAGTGGTGTTACACCGAAACCCGCACCTTTCTCCGCACTCCTACATCATTTCCTGATGTAAAGGCACGCTGCAGTTGAACTCTGAGAATTGTCTCTCCCTCCAGCAGCTGGAACGAGCATATGGATGAGAGCGTATAGACTCGAGAGAAATGCAAGCTTCGCCGGTGTTAAATCCGAGTTTGTTATGCTACCAGATAACTCAGCTTTAATAGAAATTAGCCTTCCTCAAGTTTTTGGTAGATCGTGCTGCTCTTATGATTTGACCTAAAGATATGTTAATGGGAAGGCTGATGGGAGAATTCAAGTAGTTTTATGGATTCACACAGCAAGAGTACAATTATGGGTTCATGTTGAGAGAGAGAGAGAGAGAGAGAGAGAGGGGAAAAGCTACAGGCTCACTCTCAATCAATGCACTCAGTTAATTGGGCCTGTTTTTTTCCCCAAGGGTGACTTTCACTTCCCTTGGGTCATTTGCATGTACACAGAAAATGAGATTTCTTTTCTTTTTCTTTTTTTTTTTGTTAAAACGTCCCTAGAGTAAGTTTTTAAGCAACCAAGAAAACAGCAACACACAGGTCTACTGAAGTTGTGCGTAAAACTCATGAAAACTTGATAACACTTGCAATGAAAAATAAAAAGTACAAGTGAATTTAAGAACTACTACATAGACAAAAAGAAATTGCACGTTTGCGTATTTTGCATGTTTGGTTTAATGAATATACAGTACAATACGAGATGTTTTTATTCAAACAGTGGTTACAGAGGATGGAGTTGATGCAAATAGATTCATTTGTCACCCACAGTGTTATTTATAACAGCTGAAAAGCCACTTCACAATAACTGCCTGTTTCACTTAATATGACCCAGGTGTATTTTAGACAATTAAAGACAAAATTTAACCATTATTTATTTCCTAAAATTACACCAATCGGTCAAAACATAACAACACAAAACATTATGCCTGGTATCGTGTAGGTTTCCATTGTGCAAACTGGGCAGCTCAGGCCTCTTGCTGCATGAACTCACATGACCTCTGGTGTTGTGCTGTGGTGTCTGGCACCAGGACGTTGGCAACAGATAATTTGGGTGCTTTATGATACAGGGTGGGGCCTCCATGGATTAGACTTTTTTGTCCAGTTCATCTCATGTAAACTTAATCGAATTGGGATCTAGTGAATCTGGAGACCAGGTCAGCTGCATTGGGCTCTTTGTCTGCAGAGCCTGGTGGGCTAAGTGTTCTTGTGCCTTTTTATTCATGGCCAGCCTTGATTTCTGTTCAGTGAGTGGTGCTGCATTGGCCTTTCTGTATGATTGGACCAGACGGGCAGGCCATTGGTCCCTGCAGGCATGGGTGAGCCTTGGATGCCCATGATCATGTCACCAGTTAACTGGTATGTAATCGATGTAGATGATCGGTGTACGTTTAAATACCTTAAAATAAAGTTTCTTAACCCTATAGAATAATTACAATGGGGAACTCGGTTTTCATATTTAGACCACCTTAACTTTGCTTATGGTGTACAATTTGCGTTTATTTCCATCCAGAGTTGCATACATTTTTGACTGGAAGGTGAATATGTGACTGGAGTGTTGAACCATTTCATAGCGCCTTCTTCTCCAGCACATCCCAGACTTTAAATCCCAGGAGTTAAAGTTGCGTCCAGTTCATATGTAAAAGTGATTCCGAATGCTCCCAGAAGCACTCTTTAACAACCTAAGTCAAAGAATATTGGCCGTTCCATCAGGAAGGTAAAACTCCATAAATGTGAAAACCTGGTGACTCTGTACATTCAAGTAGTCAGCTGACTTCAATTTAGTGCTGATTCTATACTTGACCAGCTTAAGCAATTGCAATATACAGTAAGTGATCATAAAGGTTAATAGTTCAGCACTCTCTTACCAGGGTTTAATAATATACTAGGCAGCTTTTACCCCATAAACATAAATTTCAGTAATCCCCTTCGTTGTTTTCTAAGTTTGATGCAGTCCCAATAAATTGATTGAGATACTGTACATCTTCTGGCTTGGTTGTTTAATCATACTGTAAATGAGAAGCTACTTCTTGTTTCAGTTAGAGAGTTAGGGTTAAAAGAATTGTTACAAGATGAAGCATATTAATCACTGATGTAAATATCTAATCAAAAGTTTATAAGCACTTATTTAAATCCATCCATCCATCCATTCATCCATTCATCCATCCATCCATCCATCCGTCAACCTCTTATCAGGTTTCAGGGATAGCAGTTCCAGCAGGGAACCCCAAACTTCCCTTTCCCTGACCACCTCAGTCAACTCTGACTGGGGGATCCTGAGGCCTCCTTAGGGAGGCATCCTGGTGGCATCCTTACCAGATGCCAGAATCACCTCAACTCTCTAAGGCAGAAGCCAGCTAGCCTCCATAGAAAAACCATTCCAGCCACTTGTATCTGTGATCTTATCCTCTCGGTCATGACCCGCCATCATGCCCACAGGTGATGGTAGGAACAACGATCGAGCAGTAGATCGGGAGCTTTGCAAATGTAAAGTTAAACATCATGTAGTAATGATGGCATTTATATATATTTTTTTTCTTCACAATTTTGTATTGATTTGTCAGGTTTCAATTATACTCTACCAGTAGACTCTTTATGATTTAAATTTGCCACAACAGATTGCTCATGGTTCATTCATGATCTTAGGGCCGGAGAGTTTAAAGTAAAATAATTGCAGAAGAACATTGTGCTTGACTTTGCTGTGGTTAGCTGTTGTAAAGCAAAAAAAACACAGCAGACATTTGTCAGCTTAACCTCCCTGGAGATAGACATTTTAAACAGAAACATACATTATTGAAGGGCAGCATTCCAATAAGCTGATGCGAGACTAAGCTGATTGACTCCACATGTGCTTTCCATAGAGAAATCTGAATGTACCACTGATCATGATGCCAGATGAAGTTCTGCTACTTTATTATTATTATTTTTTTATGCAGTTGTTGTATAATGGAGATTTGAATCATTCTTTCAAAAAAAATGCTTTTTCATAACCGACTAAAGCCATTTCACTTTTATAATGAATTGTGAATGTTTATAAATGTAGAATGTCAACACATCTTATTATAGTTCAGACTAAATTAGAAAGTATAACTGATGTCCACGTACAGTGTGGCCATTGTACTGGACGTACAGATGTCTTAGATATTTTGTTACACTGATCATAAAGCCAGAGACACGCTGGACCAAACAGCAATTCTGTAGCTCTGTATTTTCAGTTCATATGGTATAGAGATGTTTTAAAAATTACTATTGGGCCACATACAGGAAATATATGAAATAATATACAGTACAAGGTCAAGTCTTTACACCAGACAGCATGGTTCTTAGGGAAAACAAGAAACATGAACATTAAAATAGATTTAAAATAACTAAATTCTTGGAATAACCCTTTTTCGTCTCTACCTGACTCATACACTTTATTTTATTTATTTAAGTTGTTGACTATTTGTTGACTGTTAACTATTTTAATTACTTACGACAGTGAAGGTTTATAGATGAAGCCCAATAAAATATAGCTAAAAAGCCTAATAAACTATTACTAAAGGAGTATTTTGGTGACCATTATATCACCTCTTTTATTTTGTCTTTCCTCATTTAGAAGGTGAAGTGGGGAAAATGAACATTATGTATTGTAGCAGAGGACAGATCTACTCAAACATCTTTGCAACCAAGTTATTAAATTCAAGTACAATACATACATTTATATGTCTATGTACTTGGGGCTACGTTCTAGATGAAACCCCTTTCCCATTTCAACATTCCATTTCAATGACCATGAGCATAGAGAAACCAGAAGTCGGCCATTATTCATGTTTCTATCAAACTATTTGCTACTATGATTTGTGATGTCTCCATTGTTTACATTGATCCCACTTTTTAATGGTTCTCGTGGTGTACTCTCTAATGTTTCCTCCTCACTGTTTCTGTATCTGATAATTACTAAACTTGAATGCCTCAATGTCTTCAAAAAGGAAGAAGTTTGACCAAATGACCCAGTGCTTCTCATATGAGGACCTTACTAGGATATACACACAATGTGAAGACGGTAGGATTTTGTGAAATTATGCTATGATATCACTCAGTCATTCTCCATACTGCTTAGACTGTACAGGCTCATGGAGGCCCATCCCAGAGCCTCAGGTTATCCCAGAGCACAAGGCAGGGTACACCTGGATGGACCGAAAATCCATCGCAGGGCACACACACACACACACACACACAATGGGATGAAACAGAAGTACCCGATATTGGTAGCACGATATTCAACTCTCAAACATCTACATGGTGCCCTAAAGTCAGCAACTACACTATAATAGTGCATAAGTCATCTATTCACTCTACTGCCCTGTCAATTATATTTTCATTCACGGGCATTTCCATGGTGCGTTATAGAGTTAGAGTACCAACAATGTAAAACAAAATACTATTATTATCACTATACTGATATAATATAAAAATATAGTAACATTTTATAAAATAATGTTTACAGCTTAAAATGCCAGCAAAATGTTCAGACCTCCAAAGCACAATTCCACTGAAAATGGATTTGTAAAATAACTGAAAGTCTGAAAATACATTTTCTTTTACAATCTCAATTTGTTAGTGGGTCAGTAATAATACAAGGTATTGGATCGGTGCCAGATCTAGTGATTAACATTATGGGCTCCTTTGTTTTGTTTGTTTGTTTTTGTTTTCATTTGCATAGCCGGCTTTTAAATTGCCCTTTGTTGTAATTTTGAATTCAGATTCTACATCCACAAATCAGTGAATAAAATGTCAAGCACTTCTGTCAGTAGCCAGAGGTTTTTAGGGTGCTTTATGCTAATATTATTTATACCCCCTCTAATTCTGGCCTGTTAGATGGTTATTTCTCAGAAATCATTTTTATGTACAGTTATTTAGTAGTAACTAAAATGTGAATAAAATGTGTTACTGTTCATTAAAAAAAGATCAGAGCTGGTTTAAAAATAATATTTAAAAATGATCGGTCGTATCCCTTCAAGAAATGAAGCCAAGCAAATAAAAATTTAATTTTGAAACAAATCAGAACAATGGCTTAATGTTTAAATCCAGTGAATCAACCACTTTGTGTAAAGACTCCAACAAAGAGGCCAACCAGCAAGATTCATGCTGTGAAGAATAAAAGGAGAAATGCACGAGAGAATAGACTTTCAAAACACACATAAACGGACGTGAATACATATTAGAAGGCAGCCACACTCAAATAAATGCTTGATTATAATGTATAAAATGTTTCTGAGCAGTCAGCTGAAAAACTAATTTCATTTTCTCATTAGAGGCCCGAGCCCAGGGCCTATTCTCCTGTCGATGTTTATTACTTTGCAACCAGAAAATCAAAATCATGAGCTTGTACTGAACTGGAGCCGTGTATCACCACGTTTATATGAGAAGGGGAGTGAACGATCGCATGAGTGAACGAGAGAGAGAGAGAGAGAGAGAGAGAACATGGAAAAATATATAGCAGAATGAAGATGATAATAGGAAACCAGCTCATTCAAACTGAAGCAATGAATTTATAGCCACTATGACCTTTTCCTTTCCTAGGAGATTTGTTGCCATGCCAACTTGGGTCCTATTTTTCAACATTGTATGAAGTTCAAGAAAATACTCAGCCAGTGACTATGTTCTAAAATGAAAATGTATTTTGTGTGTATATATATACACTCACCTAAAGGATTATTAGGAACACCTGTTCAATTTCTCATTAATGCAATTATCTAATCA
>JAQQZT010000023.1:4588232-4604339 GCA_030068275.1 Clarias platycephalus
AAAGGTACAATGTTTAATATTTTGTGCTCATTTTATTTCACATTTTCCACATCTTTTCACCAATTCCACTTCTTTATAGTTAAAAATAAACCAAATATAAGGTTAACTTATTTCTTTACTAATTATAATCTACAAATAATAATCTTGTTCTACACCAAAAAAAGAGAGAATGTGGTAGTTTATATAAAAATGTCAAGTTTAACTTAACAGAACTTAATTTTATTCCTTATACTGGATTTAATTTAAACAAGTTTTATTGTTTTTATGATTCTCGTTTACGTGAGCGATTCATATAGTTTTATCGTAAAAACCACTTATATTATGGAATCTCACGAGGATCTGGCCACTTGACAAGAACTACGTATAACCAGAGAATTAAACTGATATGTTTAAATTGTGTGGTAGAATAGCATAATAGCGTTTATAATAATGCTGCTGTTACCAAAACACCCATAAGCCGGATTCAGTCTTCAGTTCAGGTGAGAGCACAGAGCTCGGTTTTAAGGGTCATTCGTACAGTATACGTCTTGATCCATATGCAAACAAGCAAATTCTGTAAATCAATTCAAGAGTTATTTCTGCAGAAACGCATCTTAAATACGTGAGAATGTGTTTGATCTTCGATTGTAAGTTTCAAAACCATCTTGGGTGTGAAATAAATAAGAAAAATATAAAATTGAACCTAATCTGGAAAGCATATGGATGCAAAATGTCTGTACTGTACATGACCAAATCATATTGGATGTAGGGAAACAAATCATGCTGTTATCAATATTTTTATTTGTGAATTATTTTGTCTATTTTAAGCATTTATTTTGTATGTATTCTTGATTGCGGATTACCCAGCAGGACTTGCCAATCAGCAGATTAAAGGAAAGTTTCAGGGATTCCAATCAGGTTTTTATTTTAAAACGCACAAAGAGAATAAATGATCGAGCTCTTCCAATTGCTTACTGTTTAAACCGGTCCATCACTTTATCCAGAAAACGTTTGTCCATAAACAAGCAATATGATACATAATTGTCTTACTGGCTTACATTGAATAACTCTGATAACTAATTTACATTCTCATGGTCGGATCAGATTTTTATGATGAATGTTGATGTCTAAGTTACAATAGGAACGGTTCTATTCGACACAATTACATTTGACCAGAAAGATTAATTTTCATTTGCAATCAAGCTATATATATCCGGCATCTCGATTTCTCTCTGCCTCATTTGGATCTAGTGAAAACCTGCAGGCTGTGGGTCCCAATCGGGTGGGCAGGGCATCCGACCTCCTTCACCTCCCCCATCTCCCATCCCTCAGTTTAGGTATGCCCCTGGGGTGGCCTCTCATTTTTATTGTGTGTTTATGATAATCAGAGCTTGCCCTAAAGCCCTTCCCCCAGTTTACTCTCAGGAAGGGAGGAGGGCAGACAGGGTGGAGTCCCCCGGAGCCCATCTTAGAAATATGTGTGGAGGGGGTGAAGCTGATGAAGGAGGTATCCCTAAAGGAGGTATCCCTAAAGACCTTTATACTGTAGGAAAGTCTTTCCACCACTATGTGGCCATACCCAGGGAGGTATTTTCATCTATAACAAGACCAGGATTCTATCTGCTTCAATGTGGATTTTCTCAAATTCCAGAAATGGATCGACAAGATAGTGTCTCGAATACTGAAACATTGAACAAATTGTTGAAAGCCTTAATAATGACAAACCATATACTGTAGTTACACCTCTGAGACCAAAAAGTAATGGCTTTGACATGCTATGGAATATACTTTAGGAAGCCTAGCTGCAGCTCATCCTGATGGTTTACTTGTAACCTTGTTAGCCAGATTGCTACCTTTATATACAGTAGACACTGCAAAAAATCTGAAAATATCTTAAATCACGTGTATCTACAATTTCTTAATATGAGTGAACATATTTTTAATAAGTCTATTTCTAAACAAATGACAAATTTTTAAGCATAATAATAAATTAGTGGAACAATAATGTGAATAAATGACTAAAGCTATCAGAATTATTTGTCAAAAGACCAAGAAATTTAAGCTTAAAAAGTGTAAAAATGTAACTACAAACAGGATTAATGATCTTACATTTGGTTCGTTGTAAACATACATTATAAAACTGTAGGTAAATTTGATTAGATTCATGATTTTCCATGTGTCAAGATGTCATTATTTTGACATCTGCTCTGATTTTCAACAACACATCCATGTGATTAATATAGTACATTTTGGACTTCCGGCTTTCTTTAAAACCATTCGCACCATTCAATCGTTTTACTGCGGCTAAAAGTTGCATCAGTGTACTTTTCTTGAAGTCTTCTGCAAATGACAATCAATTTAACACCTTTATTCACCAGAAATGATCGCAAGTCCCGGTTTGACTCTAACACCCCTCATGTTTTTTTTTACATTTCAGTTATTCTTTAATTTTTTTGTACTACACAGAGTGGGATGGTTTCTAGAAGGAAAATGTATCCGAATCCCCCCGAAAAGGGTTAAAATGACTCGAAAGCTTTGAAGTAGGATGTCTTTATTTATTTTTTATTTTTTTTAGTCTTTAATAGCTAACAAGGAGACATTGAGGAAATATATCATACAAAAGTATGGCTAATATAATCTTTGAAATGAATCGACTTTCTTTCAAATAAATATTTGTGATTGTTATTTCAATTGCAAACAATGAAACAAGAAAAGAAGTGAAATGCATCTTACAAAAAAGAATTATGGCTAGTGTCATATTAATGATGGAATGTGAATCATTTTCTTTCCATAAAACAAAAATAATGGGTAATGCTGCGAAAGCCAGGCAACTCTACGGAAAAGTGTTTATGTATGGAAAGATTTTTGAAAGCAGATGATTTGATTTGTAAGCAAAGAAACAACAAATGAACTGCTGCCATTAGAACTCATAAAAAAAGTAGAAAAAAAAGGAGTTGCACTATGTGACATTTGCAATCCACAGGTCAGTTAACGAAGAAAAATTTAAAGCCTTCTGTATTCAAACTCGAACGGGTGATATGAAAAAATTTACATCTTGCTTTTCATGTCATCACCGTACCCTTTTTTTTTTTTTTTTTTTTTTTACAGCTGGCAGAAAATATTTCAATATTTTCCAATTTTTTTTCGATTTTTAGCTTCTGCTAGGACTGCAATTTCTTCTTAAAATATCCTTAAAATATGCACTTTTATTACACAAAATGAATACAAACTTAACAGAAACTTAATTTAAATTTTTGAGGTAAAGACAAATACATAGATTTTTTTTGGGAGTGCTATTTATACACACATTTGAGCCAGAGTTTTTTGTTTCTTTCTTTTTATTTATTTATTTTTTTTGTTGGAGGAAAAGCTTCCTCAGCTCATGTGCAGCAGGATCGGGAGTTTTCATTTTCATTTTCAAGTCTAGTCGAAACTGCTCAATGTCAGGATGTTATCTTCTCTCCAGAAATAAAAGTAAGTTCTTCTTGATTCTCTGGTTCTGGAGTTACGGAAAAAGTGGAGATTCTGTGATTCCTCCCTCAAGGGTCTTTCACAGAAACATTGGTAGGAGAAAAAGAAAGAAAGACAGAAAGAAAAAAATAAAATAAAGGTTTATTGATGTTTATTGATGTACTGTCCAGAGAGCAGTTGATCTCCTGTGCAGCGTGTTACAAGCTCTGCCTGCACGTTCAGTTTCCCGTCTTTACAGTTCAACAATACTTCCATTTTGTACCTGTCAAGTCGAAAGCTATGGGAATCTTTTCTGCTTTCGTAGTGTTACCACCAATATTGGCCTTGTAAATAAAGCTTTGCTATAAAAATTTGCCCTACCCGACAGTCCCTCTGCCGGTCAGTGTGCCCAGAAACTTTCTCAAGGATAGATTAAAATAAAGAAAAAGAAAAAGCACACACTGAAGAAAAGAATAATAAAAAAAAGAAAAACAATCAGGCACTCTGTCCCTTCATAGCTCTGCCTATTTTATAGACAAAATTGAGGCAATAGCCTTCGGGTGCTTTTCCTTCTCCTTTTTTATACACATGTCCGCACATCCATCTAGAACAAAGGACAGTTCTTTGTAACATTCTTATGTTATTCTTACACACTTCTTAAGTGCAACTTCGAAAAAAGCAACTTCGAAACGTTGCTTTTTTATGTCTTCTCTCTCCAAGTTGAGAATGCAGGATTTGTTTTTGTTTGTTAGTTAGCTAGTAGATGCTGACTTGTGAGAGGACTTGGATCTGAGGCGGCGGCGGGGGCGGTTGCGGACTACCGAGTGACGCCGAATGTGGTGTTCCAGGCGAGTGCTGGACGGGCGATTGCGACTGCTGCTGATGCATCTGATGCATCTGTTGCATCTGCATGTGTTGCATTTGCATGTGCTGAGACTGATGCTGATGCTGTTGCATTTGCTGCTGCTGCTGCTGCTGCTGCATGTGATGCTGCTGAAGCTGCTGCTGCAGGTGATGCTGGAAATGCTGGTGCTGCATCTGCTGCTGAATCTGCTGGTGATGCATCTGCTGTTGCTGCATCTGGTGGTGCTGCAAATGCTGCTGCTGCATGGCCGCGTGCATGGGCGGGCTCATCTGTGATGATGGCATCTGGCTTAGCATTTGCGACGGCATGCCGGGTGCCATGTTTTGGTGCGCGACAGTGACCGAGGTGACGACGTGACTGTTTCCGACGCGCATCTGAAGCGGCTTCGGGGCGATGGCTCGAGGAAGGGCTTGCTGCAACGCCTGGGAGGCTGAGGGCATGGACGGGTGCTGGGAGAGAGGGGAGGATAGCGGAGAGGGCATAGCTAGGCCAGGGGAAAGGGTGGTGGAGGCCAGGGTCTGCTGCACTGAACGGATTGTCTGAGCCTCAGCAGATTCTGCTGCAGCCTGAAAGAAAAAGAAGAAGACAAAATTTAGTTTGACCGAACAGATCCAACTCAAGAATAGCACAAAATAAACTTTTTTTTTTTTTTTTCTGGTTGCAAAAAAATGTAACACGGCATCTGTTCCTTAAATCAATTACCACCCCATTCATTGTTACCTACTGTAACACCTTCATTTTGATCTCTCACTGGATTTGCAAAGTTCTCTGAAAAAACACGGGATGCAACGAATCCGTCTCAGTAATGACTCACTACTGTACGTATGCCTATCAAATATGCAAGTATCAGCAAATAATTTAGCAGGCATTAACAGATATGCTAATTCCACAGGCTGGCAAACAGATCCTGGGAATTAATGAGGTGTGCTCATTAGCTGGTTTCACGACCTGCTATCATTACACCTCTACTGAGACATGGAGAGAGAGAGAGAGAGAGAGAGAGAGAGAGAGAGAGAGAGAGAGAAATAGGAGCAGATCTCACCTTTGACACCAGGCTGGCACGATAAGCAGCAAGGGCTTTCAGATACTCCTTCTTGGCGGCCTCAGTTTTGCTTTTGTAAACCTGCAGTGATGGAAAAAAAAATAGCAAGAAGGGTGTAAAGAACAGGTAATAAACAAATGCAGCATTTTCTCAGGCACTTTATTTATCATGCATAGTTGGTACATTTAAAATGCAGCTCAAATTGTGTTGCAGTGTGAAAGAAACAACAGAAACAAAAGAAAGCAAGAAAATGTAGTCAAATATGCAAATAATAACAATGAAATAAATAACAGAAGTGACATACTGGAAATATTAAGCATATACAGTATGTGTATAATAATAGAATGAAAATACAATTATTAAACTGATATAAACATAATGTTCAATAAGTGATGTAATGTCAATTAATGAAGTTAAAATCTGTTATCTTTTGTGCATTCTTTTTAAATGCAGTATGAAGAAAGACTTTTTTTTTTTGAGTTTGCCTAAAAACTGACATTTAAAGTAGGGCTTTGATGGAATATTGAACTCCCAGGATAATAAAACCCAAGACCTGGTTTCCTCCTCAAGGAGGTTAAGACTTTGCTTTGTGATTAATCACCAATATAATGACAATTGAACATGCCAGGCCACAAAAATCCACATGATCAATTTCACTTCTGTTCTCTGAAACTCTCTATGAAAGTCAGACAACTATACAGACTACAACCAGTGCATACCGAATATACAACATAATCACGTCTTAAGCACTCATTTACCTGTTTCTGTTCCTCTCCCAGACCGTCCCACATGGACGCCACAATCTTGGAGACTTCCCCAAACGTAGCATTGGGGTTCTGACCCTTAATGGCCGCCTGGGTGTCTCGAAAGAACAGCGCATATGCCGAGACGGGCTTTTGAGGCTCATTTGGGTCTTTCTTCTTCTTTTTCTTGGGTGTCTTGGGCTTTTTCCCGGCATCTGGGGCTGGACGTTTTTCACCGATCTGTAAGGACGAGAGAGAGAGAGAGAGAGAGAGTGGTTGGCTTTATATAAGCTTGACTCTATGAGTTTAACAAGTTTCGTAATAAAATCAAACAATACTAATCCTAAAAAAGACACAGATGGTCAGAGGGGGAAAATAAGAAAGGATGTTAGTTCTACCGAGAGAAATACTAAAGTTTTCTACAGGGGTACAGAGTTTTTTTCCCCATATACATTTTCTTAAAGGGTGCCAATAATTCTGAACTTGACTACACACATAACATGTTCAGGGTTGTGAGAAAAAAAAAGTTATATAGAATAAAAAAAGCCAAGAATTCTTTAGATTAAAAACAATAATGGAAAAATAATAAAATGGAGTTTCAGAGACTTTTTGATGGACATGTGGAGGCCCTTCAAAATAAACCAGGATATTTTAAAGGTCAGAGGTCACTTGCCTTGCTCCCTTCATCCTGATCATCTTCGTTAATAGAGCTGGATGGAGATGGCGTAGCCGACTTGCTGGCCGGTGGAGACGGAGACGTGTGGGTGATGTTTGCTCCGGTCATGTTGAGGCCGAGTTGCGCACTCAGCTGCGACTGGTTGATGGTAGTCAGGTGGTTGCGTGACATCATCGCATTGGGGTTGTTCATGTTGATGATGGAGCGCATGACCATGGTCGGGTTTGGTGCGTACTGACGCATCTGAGACTGTGAAATACCCTGCGCAAAATAATAATAATAAAAACAAAAATTAATCACTCATGCAAATATTTTAAGATCGTATCGATTTTAAATTCTTAGTGTTAAAGGAATGCTTTAAAAATCAGTGTACAATTATAAAAAAGAAAAAAAATCCCCAAACCCCAATCCTCAAATCATCCAGACTGTGGCTATAAAGCAGGCTTCCAAAATGTCAAGGAAAAAAAAAAAAAGACAGTGTAAGAAAACCCTGTGATTTATTTTATAAGAGACGTAAGTATGGGTAATGACCTACTATATATAAATAATATTAAATTGCTTGCTAAGTAGATGCTGCTAGACACATAAAATCTCGATTCGCGCCTTTTTATCAGCTGTACTTTTTTTTTTTGGCCAGAATGGCTGAGATATTTTTTTGCTCCTTAAGGATTGCAAGCACTCTTCTGGGAACCCATCAAAATCGCAAAGCCACAAAATCAAATTATGTAGAATAACTATTACAGTAAGTCACTCTGCATTTCGGCAGCCAAAAAAAAAAAAAACCTGTATGCTTCGGTGCAGTCAAGTGTCCTAAAGGTTACAGCTCATACTGCACTGGTGATGGAGCTGCCAAATGATTCTGCAGTGCATGTTTGGTGATGAAAATCTATCAGCTGGCAGGTTTCATACATCACACTTTGACTGCCAAAGAGACAGGAAAATATTTCTATGTAATATGTCTATATATCACCGAGCTCAGATTAGATCTGAGAGCTTATGGGTGACCTCTCCCTCTCTGTCTTCGTATGAAACGCCAAGCCACATTTATATATAAAAAGAGGCTGGTGATAGAACGACTGATTACAGATGGTCAAATGGGAACTCACTTGTTTTGTGGGCTTCTATAACAATAAACATAACCGTAAATGGTACATAGAGCATGTTGTGTATTCAAAAAAACAGATATATATATATATAAAAAAAACGCATTATGACAATATATGTGGCCAAAGGTATAAAGACAATTTAATAATGTGCCATGTGTAATAGTTCTCTCTGCGCCCAAAACTTAGTTAAGGAATGAAACAAATATGTGGCAGGACTTTTACTTTCTGAAGTCAGGGTGTTCACCTCTGCAGAAAATGGCTAAAACTTAGGAATTCTCATGTGAAGTATGAACATGTGTGCGTGATCTTCAGGAAGCAATCAAGCAAGCATGGACTGAGCGTGTCACACCAGCCAATATGTTTATGCCCAGCCAAATCAAGTGGGTTGTGAAGAATAAAGAATAAATATAATTTAGATTCTTGTATAGCAAACCCACTGCATAAACTAACAAATTATTCGTATTATCGTGAATCTTGTTATTAAAAAAAAATGAGGATATCATTAAAACGTTGAATTTCAATTTTGTCTATATACTTTTATCCACATGGTAGACTTTTTGCCTTGTAAACTGTAATTGTTGGCTTCTGGGCATCATACCATCATAAATCTTTATAATGTAACTATTACTCATTGATGAATAGATATAATATAAGATGAAGCGAACTCTCCAAATAGTCCTGTTCAAGGTATAATAATCAAATGTTGCTGGATCAAATAAACTAAATCTTTAATTATGTACCTTGTAACTGGAAAAATACTTTGATCCAGTTCAAATAAACCCTTTACTACAGGAAAATAGACACATTCTGGGCATCACACCAGCACATCTTTGGTTATTTACCTTGTAAACTGTAACTGTTGGCAAATGGCTGTGGTATCAGAGAAATAAAATACTTTGGAAAATGCCGTTCCTGGAAAACAAACATCTACAGTATGGGCGTGTCCCACTATGACAGCTTTAACTCTTTTCCTTGTAAACAGTACAATATACAGTAATAAGACATAATTTATTGTGTAAAATACGAGTTATTAAAGCACCATATCTTCGATTATTTGCTTTGTTGTATTTTATTTTGTACATAGGTATAACATAGGACAAATTCATCTCAACTATGTGTTTTTAGAGGAAAGAGAGAGAGAGAGAGAGAGAGAGAGAGTACATGAAAGATATGAGTGAGTTCTGGGGATTGAAAGTGTTTTGCATTGATTGAACTGAGAGGGAAATTACAGCAGCTGCCACTCTCATACAGCAACATGATTAAAAAGCAGAAATAGGAATATATATATATATATATATATATATATATATATATATATAAACAGCCTCCGAGGATAACAAGGTGATATTCGTTCATATTATCATTCTGTCTTTATTTTTCCTGTCGTTCACACACGTACTCTCTCTCTCTCTCTCTCTCTCTCTCCCCATTTGCTTTGCCTTCCCAGAGACGCCAACTCAATCTCCCCTCTGTGTCAACACATCACAAAGTCTTGCACTTGGCCTTATTGCACGGATCTGTGAAAGCAACTCCTACAGAACACATTTTCACACACACAGATTGGATTGTCCATCTTTTATTCCCTCTGCACCTTCTCGTGCCAAATCAGCTCCCTATGAACACATGACAAGGCGAGTGCAACATCTGCTAGTGTTTATTAGAATCAATGTTAAAAATCGTGTTAAATAATAAAAAAGAAATGATTCTTTAAAAAAAAATTAAATTCTCTAATGGGGAACGACAGAGTCGGAATGCATTTTAATTCATTAATTCAGCCTCTAGAAACTCATCTAGAGATTAGATTTTTATGTGTTAGAGGAAGGGCGGGAGAGAGCGGGAGAGAGAGAGGGAGAGAGAGAGAGAGAGAGAGGGAAAGGGGGAAAGACTGCGATTTCATTAGCTCTGACCATCTGTGTAACAACTCATCAACACCGTCCCAGTGGTGACACACACCTAACTGCCACCAAACAGGAATGAAGAGAAAAGGAAAAAAAAGGAACAGTTCCTCTTGCAGTATGTGTACAGTAGAAAAGCGCCATATGGGAAGAAATTTAATTTTTTTACAGGATCATAGAAATATTTTAATTAGGGAGAAAGATGAGAGATTTCCAAGGATTGTGGAAAATGTTCAAATCTGTCCTTTGTTTATTGAATTATTATTCTTTTTTTTAAACAAGATACACTTCAGGTGATTTAAGCTGTGCTGTTTGTGATCAGTATGTAATGAATAAAACACACGGAGGCTTGCTGTTATTGGAAAATAATTAGTATGATGCAACAAAGTTTATGAGATTCATAATTTTCCAAAAACAAAGTATTAAGTGTTGAATACCTTTTATACTACAACGATTTACTGGAAAATAAAAATACAAAAAAGGCAACATCATACTTATTAACCACTTATATACTCTATACATTTGTCTTGACGTTAATTAAAACAAACACAGCTTCCCGTGTTACTGATTAAGTGCTGAAAGCAAAGCTGTTTATCCTTCTTCAAAGACAAACTTAGTCATAGCTTTGGTGTTGTCAAAGTTTTCTCTGACACTTACAAATCTCTGACACTAAACGGTCCTTCCATAAATTCAAAATAAATATCTCTTCAGAGAAAACTTCACCATATCTACCACATCACAACCTCAACCTCAATCCTCCTATAGAAGGCTGTACAGCAAAACTGACAGGAACAGGGACACGGGTTTCTTTCATCGTGTAATCACACTCAAAAAAAGCTGTCCAGGACCTGCTGCAAAAACAGCAACACGCTCTTTATTAGAGATAAGGGAAAAATTGACTGAAGAAATTCATGTATTGCCACATTAAACCCAAAAGCATTTATTTAAATGTATTTTTAATATATATAATAATAAATTATATACAGTATATGCATACAAGGTGCTAAAATTTTGCCGATCCTCTATAATCTAAGACATATCGCAAAATATTCACAAAAAGCTAATTATTTGCCAAGTTTGTTTAGGATTTTACAATATATAAAAAAATTTGTATTATGATATTTATAAAATCATGATACTAAAAAATTGCACGTGGCTAAAACATGGCATTGGTGCTAAAAAGTGTCTCTGTGAATTTTTAGGTAGGTATCATACAACACCATTTTTTCATAATACTTAATGCTTCTTATCTTCCAATCTATGCTTCATTTTTTTTAAAATATGCATACACATTTATATTTTTATTAGATAAAAAGACAATTTCACCATTTCATGCCCTTTAATGTAGTGTCTGTAACTTTTTTGAATTAAAACTTTTCAATGATCTTAATTGTCATTCAGATGAAACTTGTCACATTTAGATTGCACATGAAACGACATGAAAAAGTGTAGTATTCTAAAATGCAAAATTGTTAAGATATTGCAATATGAACTTGACATGGTTACGGACACAACAATTTTTTATTTTGTTGTTGTTGCTTTTAAGCTTTTACCAAAAACCTATTTTTTTTTTTACAGGTCATATGCTTCAAGAAGCTTGCACCAATTTTAGTATCAATACTCAAAGAAATATGAATAATTATAATTTTAAATTATGAAAGTTTGAAGCGAGACAGTATAACGCTGAAAATGGCCATTTTGGGGGCACATATAAAAATCATCTCTCCAAAATGGCTGAAGTTAGCATCTTTTTTGTAGGGAAGCACGATTGATCCATGTTGCATAAACTTCAGAGTAGCTTCTTTGGTACACACATTTTCTATATTTTTACATGTATGTATAACATAAAAAATAAAATCAGAATTTTGGCAGAATACAAGTCGAATCAGCACCTTGGTATCGTTATAACAGTGTATCGACTTGCCCCTGGTGATTCACGTCCCTGCCCTTTACAAACTTGTTACACATTTAACTTTCCACTATATTGTACACACAGCCACACGTCACCTTATTTCCATGTGACATACATTGTTGTTTGTACTACTCATACTGTATATTAGTGTATGACTGTATACAAAACACATACTGTGTATTGTATGAACAGTCATACACTAATTCTTATCATATGTGATGCAAAGTATATAAACAGCTCAGTATATCACTGATCTGTTTATATACTTTGTACATTGTTGCCTTTATTTAATCTGTGTGTACTTCTTGAGAGTCTTAAACTGCTGGAATGACATTCCTTGTGTGTTGACATACTTAGCCAATAAATCAGGTTCTGATATATAAATGTTTTTTTTTCTTTGTTAGACAACAGAAGAGTTTTAATCCAATTATTATATTATCTTAGATCATGCTTGTATCCACTGTGCTTGTATCCCAGTGAATTAGCTGTTACTATAGAAACGATAACATGATTATACAACATTATTCTAAAAGTGATTTGTAGCTGAGACACCTTGAGACTTGTTCTAATATTCTCCACAGGAGTTATGTGAACGATGTTGTTCTTCTTGCCCTTTATTTGTGGGAAGGGAAAAAAAAGCTCCGGAGCTTTATAAGATTCTTTCCAGATGTTAGATGCTAAGTTTTTTTTTTTTTTTTAATGATGTCATGATATTATGGCATGTACAGTATTGGTGTTATGAAAAGGGATAAAATGATTCATGAAACATGATAAGAATTAGAGAGGCTGCATTAGGGTGAAAAATGCATCAACAGACAACACTGGAACTTTGGTATCATATTTACTGAAATGTATTACATTTTATAATTTTTATTTATTTCTATCATCTTTAAATGTCTTTAGGATCTGTGTGTTGTCCGATCACTATCATAAGGTTTATATTGCATATTGTATTGTACATACTGACACTAATATCTTGTGTTGCATTATCTTCAAATTAAAACATAATTCTGAGAATTAAAAAAACAATATTCATTATTAATTATGTTAAGGCATGATACATGATTACAGCTTTTGCTCCAGGATCATAAAAAAACATTCCTGGCTATTGAACTGGCTATTACTGATCCATAACCAATTTTACTATAATAAAATAATATGCATATGACACTAGACAAAAGAAAAATATAAAAGTGATCAAAATATTACCTTCTGTAATGCAGCCTGAGTTGGCTAATTTGCTAACTGTATTGGTAGGAATGTAGATGTTTAACATCACACTAGTCTGACTCATGGGGAGCGAGTCAATAACCAATCTGTTTATTCATGTCCCTGCTGCACTTCTACCATTTGCATTTTGATTGCAACTTTGTCTGTGGCTGCAGCTCGTATCTTCAGAGATGCTTTTGATAGTCTTCATAAATCTGCAAATAACTTCTTATCTAGAGAGCAAAGACGCCAGATGTGTCCTATGCACCCTGCTGTGAGTGTGAGTGTGTGTGTGTGTGTGTGTGTGTGTGTGTGTGTGTGTGTGTGTGTGTGAGAGAGAGAGAGAGAGAGAGAGAGAGAGAGAGAGACCATATAATCACACAACCCATACTAGAGATCTCCATCAAGGTCTTTTAAGAGCTTCAGCTACTTTCATATAAAATATTGCTAAAAAATCATTGAAAAAGTAATGATCCCACTAAGCCAAAGAAGCCATATGTTCCATTATGCTTGTACTAAACAACTTTAAATAATTTGACATAAGCATTAGGTTTGTGGAGGAATCTCTGTCAAATCCGGTGTATATCCCTATACGCACATACTGTATAAAGCACTAGAAGCATACTGTATGCTGTATGAGTAATAAAATGAAGGATATTAGATATATTGTCATCTGCATGTTTTTATTGACCTTCACATAGTACATTCGAAGCACGTACAAGCTGATTAGCTGTTAATTAATTAAACGCTTTTATCATTGGGTTATTTCTAGTGCGGTCTTTCTTGTTCATATAAACAAACAATTTTTCATTCAAACAGCTGCTAAAGCTATGTTGTTGTTTCTCAATATGGCGGCTCCTATGATTAATGTTGAGTACAGTGCCTTGCAAAAGTATTCATCCCCCCTCGAACCTTTACACATTTTGTCCTGTTAGAACCACAAACCTTAATGTATTTTATTGGGATTTTATGTGATGGACCAACACAAAGTGGCACGTAATTGTGAAATAGAAGAGAAATGATCAATGCTTTTTATAATATTTTACAAATATAAATCCGAAAAGTGTGGCATGCATTTGTATTCAGCCCCTTTTACTCTGATACCCCTAACTAAAATCCAGTGGAACGAATTCCATTCAGAAGTCACCCACTTTTAAACCAATAAATACCAATAAAATACATTTTCATTTGTTGTTGTAATGTATAAAAATAAGGAAAAGTTCAAGGGGTAAATCCTTCACAACAGTTACAACTGAATTAATAATTTCTTTTTAAAAGTTTCAAGCAGTGTTCATTGTCTGTCTCTCTATACAGTCATACATGACTTTAAAGCTGCTAGCTACTGTAGCTAGCTGAACTGTTAGTGATTAGCCAAATACAACAGGGTTCTACTGTAGCAACAGTGAGCATGTTGTGTTTGTGCCTACTTCCACCAAATCTGGTTACCTGGCTAAATCAGTCAAATGTTTTACTAATATGTATCTGGTTATAACTGACTTTATGGCTGATAACTACAGTAGCTAAGCCTAGTCATGATAGCTTATAGTTTTGTTGCTTTCATGTTTGTTACTTAGCAGTTAGTAGTTTGTTCAGTTCAAAGCTATAAATTCACAGCTTTCTGTATTACCACATAGTTTAGTTAATACACAGAAGACAAATTCTATCATCTAGATCTGAAATATGGTTAGCTGTTTAAAGTATATAGTATGTAAGTAACTTTTAAGTATTATAGTATTATATTGCTAACATTTTTAAAGTACTACTACTAGCTTTAAAACAACTAGCTTGCTAGGTGACTTGCTAATTCTGGTCATTGTCGGTGTTGTACATCAGTACAGTGTTGTGGGTAATTTACCTACTTAAACTGTGTCTTTGTTTGTACATTTAAAGAGTGCAATGTTTCTTTTTACTACTGCTGAAATTAATAATTTATCAAGAGAAACGCAAACTAGACAGTTTTCATAACAGGTAACCTGTCCATTTCTTGTGCAAAGACAAATCTTTGACTAGCTATCAGGCTAAACCAATAGTCATTAGCTCTTTTCCTTTTTTCATATTTTCAGTCCATGTTTGTTTTGCCAAGGATCCGTGTTCAATCAATATTGTATATTTAAATGGCATCCTTTTTTATTTCAACAGCCTAATTTAACATTTTCACTAATTATTTTAGAAATTAGGTAATAAATAATTAACTAACTAATTAATTAATTAATTAATTAATTAAACTGCAAACTAGACTAATTTCAAATCTAATTACTCACTCTCATTTACTCACTCATTTACTATACCGCTTTATCCTGTATCCAGGGTCCCCCGCGACTTGGAGCCTATCCCAGGAGGCTTAGGGCACGAGGCAGGGTACAGGGTGACAATCCATCGCAGGGCACACACACATACACTCAAACACTCATTCACACACTAGGGGCAATTTGGGAATGCCAATTAGCCTAATCTACATGTCTTTGGACTGTGGGAGGAAACCGGAGTACCCAGAGGAAACCCAAGCATGGGGAGAACATGCAAACTCCATGCACAGACGGGAATCGAGCCTGGCCGGGAATCGAACCTGGACCCTGGAGGTGCAAGGCGACAGTGCTAACCACTATCGAATTAATTGTCCATTTATGTTTTATTCCTAAATTATTTCACTTAACACTGCATATGAAAGAAAAAAAAACAGATTACTATTTTTCATCAAAATAAAATTATTTAAGGCTATAAAGAAGCTTATATAATGCTGTGGATGTTATTTTTTTCATACCACAGTATACAGCTCAAGCTCGGTCGACACAAAAGGCTCTGAAAGCGCAGCGCCTAAAGGAATCTGACATCACACAATACTCAACAGCATTCATGTCAAACACAGAGTCACCTTTGATCGATGACTGTTTGCTTCTACTTCAAACACTATCCAATCCTCTTTCATCAAAGCCTTAACCACCACCAGGGAGAGTGGTTATGGCCCCCAAAAAACATGGACCAGTCTTCCACACTTATGATCGCACAAACACTTACAAATAAAGAAAAAAGCAGGAGGGGGGGAAAAAAAAAACACAGTCCCTTCTGTCTCTCTTTTCAAAATGGAAAAGGGTTGAAATTTAAAGAAGCATGTGACAGACTGGCCTGAAAAGATACCGTGAGCTGAATTGGAGAGAGAGAGAGAGAGAGAGAGAGAGTGAGAGAGAGATAGGATAACATGAACAGTGTGTTTGTGTAGCATAGCCTCCTCT
>JAQQZT010000023.1:4631238-4663461 GCA_030068275.1 Clarias platycephalus
CCATCTCCACATCATTGCATTCAGTTTTTATTCACAATTTGTTTAGTGTCCCAACTTTTTTGGAATCCGGTATGTAGAAATATAACCTAAATTCAATCTTATTTTAAATAAGTCAGACAAAAAAAATTCATACACGCTTCAGGAAAAAACTTTTAAATATAAAAGTTTTATAAATATAAATATTTGAATACTAAATGTATTGCTATACATTACATATTGATTATATATATATGATAATATTATGATATTATATTATTATTATTATTATTATTATTATTATGTGTCTGTTGATATAATCTATATCATACTATATTTGGTTTCTTGAGGTGTTTATACTTTTTTTGGCCGATTATTTATATATATATATATATATATATATATATAGTTTTTTTTTTTTTTTTTTTTTTTGGCAGTGCACTTAAATGAACCCGGCTCTCCAACAACACAGTAGTTTAGTTTGTATTTGTGTGATGTTATCAACCTGACCTTCTACTGTAAGTCTCATTATAATAAGTGCTATTATAATAAGCTCTTTGTTCAGTAATTCAGTCATCAGGTATGAAACATATTTGCTTAAGTCAGTTTAGACAACTGGACACTTGCAAGATGAAACCAGAGATTGTTCTGTCTTTTTCCTGGCATGGGTGTGTGATGTAAAACATATCCGGGTAATAAAAATCACACCTGGACCTCGCTACTAATTGTGTGTGTGTGTGTGTGTGTGTGTGTGTGTGTGTGTGTGTGTGTGTATGGTGTGTGTGTATGGTGTGTGTGTGAATATTGTCCAAAAGTGTTCTATTGCAATTGGATCTGGAGATCACCCAGGCCATGGCTTGAGAAGCTGAACACCCGTATTATAGACAGTTTTTCACTAGTTATTTTGTACAGCATTACAGTCAGATAGCTAGAACTAGTGAGTGAAGTCTGCTGTTTTGTGCACTAATGCACGACATATGTAGTCTAAATACTTTTGGCCACCACAGTACAAGGCTTTGACACTGGAGACTCCTTTCACAAATGCTAAACATCCTGAACATCTCCTCACAGGAAATATCATCAAATAGTAAAGCTATAGAAATAATAACGTGATAAAACGATAACATTTATTGTATTTTATTTTAATTGTAATTAATCACTACTTACAGATCAATCAGAACTGAGCTTTCAACTGCACTGTGGCATAATAATGAATGTTATGCAACAATAATAAAACTGCTATGTAAGTTTGACAAGTACTTAATTATCTCGGAAGGGTTTTTCTTGCACAGAAGGAATTAGAGAAGGGGGGAAAATCAGTTCAGGTGTGTATCAGATTTTTTTATGCGGAAATTCACACCATCCCAAATTGAAATAATAGCTACTTGAGATGGCGGAAAAACTTTATTCAGTTACAAATTACTATTCTTTAGTGTGTTGATTCATGTGTCGCCACACTGACACCAAAATAAATTTTTGTTTATTATTATTATTATTATTATTATTATTATTTTACACTTATAAGTGTTTGAAGTTGAGGTGGTAAAATGTTGCATTTCCTCTGTAGTCCTATAGGTGGCACACTCTAAACTATTCTCACATTTCCAGGCAGCGTAACATCCTGTGAGGTAGGACTGAAATATTTGTTTAAAGTATATACTGTATATATTTTTTTATAAAAATCGTGATATTAACAGAATCGCTGTCTAGGTATCGTGATGATATGATATCGGTCGATCCCTGGTGATTTCATGACTTTCATGTTACCGTACTAGCACCAACCTATTATACATATAAATTAAATAAAGTGAAATTATAAGGTCGATTAAGTAATAATAATAATAATAAACATCATCAAACACTTAAACAGCTTGCAAAATGGAGTAAATACCTAATCTAGAGCGGCTCGCATTTGTGATTCATTACATCCTGACAGTGGATTCTGCTGATGGAAACAATGCGAGAGGAGGCACTGGCAGAAGCGGCAGGCCAAAATGGGTGCGATGACATGAGCTGCCACCCGCTGCCTCAGCATCTGTTGCTCTGGTGTAATAGACCTGTTTCTAGCAGCGAGGCCATTTTGTCATGTCTAAACACCTCGGATTAATGAGAATGCCCATTAGGTCCTTGTGCTCTCCGTCTCCTCCTGCTGCACACACACACACACACACATACAGAGCTCGGCTCGCCAGTACTGCCATGAACATGTTGCTTACACTCCAGTGAATCTCAGTTTTCATCTGGGGCTGTGTAGAGCTATTGGACCTCTGCCACAACAAGGCTCAGGCCTGCAGGAACGCTGGAGCTGTCTCACATAATGGTGCACACACACATGTACATACACACACACACACACACACACACACACACACACACACACACACAAGCAGTGAACAGTAATAGGTAGCCAAAGTCATAAAAATTACAAAAGGTCAACTTTCTCGAGTATTGTTATCATTAGAGGAACACTTGGTCCTCACAAAGGGGTAAAACACACACACACACACACACACACACACACACACACACACACGCACACACACACACATATGCAAGCAATGAACAGTAATAGGAACCCTGGGTAACGCAACACAAATGGTATTAACCTTAACATTAATCTTCACATGAGTAATCCAAAATAAATATGTTTTCCAGATAAAAGCAAAACAAAAAAAGCGAGGGAACAAAAAGGGTCCTCACAACGTCAAATTTATCATATTCATCGTTTCTATAGCAACCGCTTATACATGGACTTGTGCAGTGATACCTCAATAAATTCTAATACCCCAAGGCTGATAACAACCATAAAAAAAAAATAATCTGAACACACACTTTCATTAAGGGGTTGGTTATTTAGGGAAGGAGTCTCCAGTCTCAAAACTGCACGATTCAGGACAAATGACGAATGCACTTCATGATACGGTGAAAACATCCAGCTTTTTTCTTTTTTGTTAACTTTAAACGAAAGCGGGAAAACAAGGCTGATAATGGAAGAGTGTTTGCAGCTGCTTTAGTGCAAGTGATACAGTAACTTGCATCCCCAATGACGATGCGTTAAATGTGACGTCAAGACAATGTCAAGTCATGCTTCTTTCCTTAAACCTTAGCTTTTATTATTTATTCATTTACATATAATTCCGAAGCTACACAGAATTTTTACAGTAGCTACAGTGAAGCTAATTACGTTACGTAGTTAAGCGAGTGAGACGGCGTATTTATGTCTTTATATCCCTTTAAACTAAATTAGTCAGCCACAAACCATGAATAAAAGCATTACAAGCATTGTTTAGACATGTGAAAGCCATTTTATGCACTACTATAACATTCTCGTTCAAAGCAAGAGACAAATATTCCTTTTTTTTCTTTTCCTCTCCATACTCTAAACAGAATAGGGCAGTTATCCGAGTGATCCTAGCTGTTTTCTTTTATTGCCCTTGCGATAAGCCTAGAGCCCGGCACGGTGCAGAGCCAGGTGCCGAGTCTCTATAAATCTGCGCAATACAAACTGCTAAGAGCTGATTCATATATCAGTCCATTATTCTGCCACGGCTTTAGTGTATTAAACAAATGGATCAGCCTACAGCTGCGGAGAGGAAGCTAAAGAGAGAGGGGGGTGGAGGCTGTCGGGGCAAAGGTTATTGTCTAATTTAAATCTTGGCTTCCTTCCCGGGCCTGTGCCACATTCCAATTTGTGTCCATGTAGCGTTGGCGATCCTGACAGGAGAGCCTGGTGAAAACGGTACGACAGCCAGGAACTTGTCGGAAAATGAAGAGATCAACAGGTCGGAGGGAGATTAGCAGTGTGACTGGAGCTAATTAGAGTAAATTGTAGGAATGTGTGTGCTTGTTTTTTTATTTATTTTTTATTGGATTGATCCAGGACAAACCTTCAATCTCAATCCACTATTTCTACCATGCATCCATCAATCAAGGAACCTCTGTAGTCCAACTAGTGGTGACCATTGTATTTATTCTCATTTTATAACCGTGATGGAACCTCCGGTCAACACTCACACACTCATTCACACACTACTAGCAACGGCAATTAGCCTAATCTGCACGTTTTATTGTAGGAGGAAACCCGGAGGACCCGATGGAAACCCACCAAGCACGTGGAGAACAGGAAACCTCCATGCACACAGACCCCGAGGTGGGAATCGAACCAGGACCCTGGAGGTGCGAGGCGACTGTGCTAATTACTGTACTAATCCATCCTGCCACCATTTCCACCATACACACATTTAAAAAAATTTTTTACTTTTCCACATCTGGGAAATGTAATGAAAACCATCTTTTACATGAAGGAACCGCTTTCAGACTCATGTTAAGCTACAACTTGAAGGCTTTCCACGCGGAACGACAGGTGCAGCTACTCAACTCGAACGCGCTCACGTATCAAACACGTATCAATTACTCCCTATTCAGACTGACAACCTTGCTGCGAAAATACGTTTAAAAAATACAAAACACCCTAGCTTGACAGCATCGCTTTTTTTTTTTTTTTTGCATCAGTTTGTTTCTCTTTGCTGACAAGAGTAATCTGTTTCGAGTGCCGTGTTCATTTATTTCCCTGCGTTACATTTAAACCTGAACTGTCATCTTAAACATTTCGCTTTCAAAAGAACAGAGAGATTATGATAGCACAGGAAGGTGGGGTGAAATTATGATACCTAATCTTCGCCATTCATTTCTTGTCATTACGGTGACATTTTAAAGAGCCGTAGAACAAAGGCGCACTAAGGATTCATTCAGCTGCAGTGTGAAATTATTCCTAAGGTCAACGCAGGACGTAGACGGAAAGATACAAGTTTTATGTGCTACAGTACTTTGGGGTGTTTTGCTTCAGGGAGGTATTGAAAAGTCTGGTTTAAACAAGAACGCTGTTATTACAAGAACGAAACATACATTTGATTGTAAATCTTTGATTTCTTTCTTTTCTATCGAGAAGCCGTTAAAACAGTGAGCAGAGGTTCTCCGTGTGTGGTGGATCCATGATGGAGAGGATTACGCTAAATATACCAGTACGTTCGCCAGTAACGTCCGTGTCGATCATTTCCATTCCGGGGTTTGACATTAATCCGAACTGTATTTGTTTTGTTTCCCTTTCGCTTTTTCACCACTATTCATTAACATTAAATGAAATTTAACGTACAGTTATAAATCTCCGGGCTGACACTGAATTGATTCGACTCACATCTTATTGCTTTTGATTCAATTGGCTTCAGAAGCAATTTTTCCATAAGGAAGAAGCCTGAATCACAAAATGGAGCTGATTTGATTTGTTTCAGAATTCTCTACAGTATACTGAATGCACTCCTTCTAAACCAAACTCAGGATTTTTTCAATTTGGATTAGATTCAATGCAAAAACAAATCTTGCATGTTGCGATAGACACAACTCCAATGTATTTTGTTTAACTCAATCGCTCACTCATCGTCTATACCACTGTATCCTGTATGCAGGGTCGCAGGGTGCCTGGAGCCTATCCCAGTAGACTTATGGCACAAGGTGGAGTACACCCTGGATGGGGTGCCAATCCATTGCCAGGCACACATATACACACACTCGCACACTACAGGCAATTTTGAGATCACTCAAATTATCCTACCCTGCATATCTTACATATCTGAGTACCTGGAGGAAACTCACCAAGCACGGGGAGAACATGTAAACTCCATGCACACAGATCCGAGGTGGGAATCGAACCCGGACCCTGGAGGTGCGAGGCGACAGCGCTAAACACTAAGTAACTGTGCTGCCTGAAAAAACATTGCTAACATTCTAATATAAGGTTATTTTCAGCCATTCTACTCACTTAAATTTAGTTACATATACAGTATAAAGCATATTTGTTTAAACATTTGTTCATTTTTTATAATAAATCATGATTTGTAGAGTTTAAAAATTTTGCACATTTTTAAAGACGTTGGATGGCCGATGTAATTTAGGGTTGTAACAACCCTTTAATGATGTTCACCGTTAGAATAACATCAGGACCACGCTGTTTTTGAAAGTTGGAATAAAAGTTGAGATAATATTGTATGAATGATGCAAACACAGCATTGTAAATACACAACAAAATTTAAACCTTTCTTTAGAGCATTTATGCTGATTAACATCCATTAGAGCAACGTCCGACTACATCCAGGTGAAGTTCTTAAGCTTCTAGCAGGGTTTAGAATTCCGATTGGAGATTGGGACGGACACAACAGCTTCCTTCACACAGCACGTCTATCTTATGTCAGACACCTCTTATATTACGAGGTGTGTATTACCTCCTAAACTTTCAAAAACAACCCAAAACCAATGTTGTCCCAAAGTCTGTAATGGATCCAAATTCACATCAACAATAACAACACCAACCAAAACTTCCTTCTGTGTTGTATCTGTAGAAGTTCGTTTATTCTACAGAGAAAACTACACCTCTTATGCTTTTACATTATATTTCACAATGCTTCGTAATGCACTAAGAATACACTTACACCTCATTCATCTGTTACCCAATATTACAACTATACACCTAGCGCTAGGCGATATGACCTTAAATCAATATAATGATAAATAAAAAAATTTACATCATTTATGGTTATTGAATGATTAGTTTGCTAGTTTCTTTTTATTTTTTTTGCCCTAAAAGTTTATAGACAGGTACTGTACACTGTAATGTAAATATTCTTAACTATTATAACCATATTTTTCCTAACAAAAGAGTTCACTTCCATGTCACAAACTGGATGGGGTAGAGTCACGTGGTATGTAAATAAATAAATACATAAATAAATAAATGACTAAATTAAACAGCAAGATTATTTAAATTAGAGGTTCTGAATTAATTTTTCATCATCTCCCAGCCCTAAACCTATCCCGAGGTGTTCATCTCAGTCTTCCACCATGTTTAATTCCTGATCTCAGAGCCAAAAGGGAAAACAAGTGTGCCCCGCCAAAATAAACAGCAGTAAACACACTCCAGAAATCTCACCAATTGCTGAGTGCCATCTCCAACACGTGTACCAGCACAGATCTCTACAGTCATCTGTCTTCATTAGGCTGCTGCCTTTGACCTGTTTTTTTCTTCCTAGCTCTCTTTCGCAGAGAAGACATCTGCAGAGCTCCAGCGTGTAGGTGCAGAGAGCTCAGGTCTGCATAAAGCCTCAACCTTGCAACAAATCACTCCGACAATTACAGATAATAAAGGAGCAAGTCAGGCCCGTAGGAGAAAGCGGTATGACAGACCATCAGGCTGGTAAATGGAGAGGTATTTCTCTGCCATTCCATCACCAGAGTAAACACGGAGAGAGAGAGAGACTTTATCTCATCGTTCACTTCATTTAAAGACATCAGGGCTTTGATGGAATTGCTGTGTTTCTAAGAAGTTGATCTCCTGAGACAATAGGATGAATTCAGACTAACAATGACGATGTGATCGGATTTATAAGCTCCTATAAGAGAAGCTGTAAGGAAAGATGCCAAAGCTAGCACTGCCTCATATCCTAACCTTCAATCCTTATTTTAAACATTTCATCCAATTTGGAATCATTCATCATCAAGATATAAAGTCATAATGGACAATAATGAAGAAATCACACTTTAAGAGTGGCACTGATCCCAAACAATTACAATAACCTTGACCTCTCCACTCTCTGAATACTGCATGCTTTCAAGGTGACATGCAAAAAGCGTATGCTAAAAAGTATAATTATGCGCAGTTCAGTGCAAAGGTTTGCATCACTCAGGGGTAAAGAAGGACACTGTAAGTGGCAAATCTAAAAATAGTCAAAAATCAGCACACGCTTTAAAAGAAAGACTAAGGACTCAGGAAGGGTGCGCAAACTTTTGCACTCCAATTCATAAATTTCACTTTCTATGACTCACTGTACCCAATGACCTTCTGGAAATTTGCCTTTGGATTTACATTCTCGATTCCTCTGAACCTTCTAAAAGGTGTCATGATTCTCTTTCATCAAAGGTTCGCGTAAAACTCGCACTCAGTTAATATCGGAAAATCGACAGAGCCAAAGATCAAGTGAGGCTTTACTTCGGTCTGTTCTCGCATTCATCCAGTGATATTCAAATCAAACTCTGTGTGACTGACGCCTTCTAATCTGTTATTCCGCTCTCTCGCCAGAGGCACTGCGTTTCACACGCTGGTGGAGATGCTGTCAGATCAGAGTTGTCATGTATAACAAAGCGTGTTTAAGGGATAATTAGGGCCAGATGGCTGTTTGTGGTGCCAAACGAGACAGGCAGTCCATATGCCCGTCTGTGGCACATCTGCACCACTGTAAGCTACGCAACTCTCACAAGTGTCAGTCATCCCCGTCACCGTAGCTTTGATCATGAGACGCTCTGTCGTTAGCATGGCGTTATGATTGCATGTTAATACACTGGCTAGTGCTGTTAGCTGAAGCGAGTTGTGATAGTGAATTGACTTAAACGCTGGCAGCTTGGTGGGACTGAGCTTCAAATTCACAACGTTCAGTAGAACTCACAAGCTTCTACTCGAAGGTGGCACCGAAGTTCTATCCTTTTCATATTCAATGGTTCTTTAGGTTGAAGTTACCAAGTAAATCCTTTATACTGTAGAAACCTTTTGGGAACCATTGAGAAGACCTGTTTATAGAATTATTCCTGCTCAATGGTGGCATTCAGCAGAAGGTTGTGAGTTCGAAGCTGGAAACCCATTCTACATCCTACAATCTAAAAAGACTCTTCAGTTGTTCTTTTGGATGATTTGGATAGTTCCAGCTATTATATCTTCAGAATTTGCACTTTTCTTAAAGGGTACCATTTTGTCTTCATGGAAGTTTCCATCAGTGAGACCACCTGAAGAAACGTTTAGAATGTAAGATGGAAACTTTCTTTTTTCTCATGAAGTGTCTGCTCTTTTTTAAACTGGATGTTCTTTGGATGGTTTGGAGGCTTCTGGTTATCTTGGAACCACTTGTGAAAGTAGTACCCTTTTTTGCAGGGCCTCTATATGTAACTTTCCATTAAACCGAAGACCCCTTTGAAAAGCCTTTTTTTATGTAAAAGTTTTTCTTGAGGTCTTTGGATGGTTGAGTTCTTACTTTCCAACTTACAAACTTTTATGAAAGGGAGCCCCTTTCTTTTTTAGTGTAGCCTTCTGCATAAAGGGATAAAGAAAAGATCCATGTAGGGTGAAAGAATTGACCTTGTTGTATTTTTTTTTCCTATGGTAGAAGAAGCATAGACCAAAAAAAAAAAAGGTTCATAATCAATGTTAAACTTGTGCACTCAGAGAAATTTTTTTTGCCGTGATTGTTAGTGGTTTTAGATTCCTGATGGGGTTCTATTGGCAACCCTCTTTAAAGAAGAAACCCTATGGTGTAGGGTTTTACATATAACCTCTAAGGGCTCTCCCAGAAGGACAAACTAGAAAAAAAACCCTGGGGCAATGTGGAATACTTTTACCCCTTTAGTGTGCTTTTTTGAGTTCAACTGGAATAATCTCTGATAGAAAAACACTGCTGTAGCATTCTGTTTAGAACCTTTAAGGATTCCCTAAGGGGGATAAAACTGAAGAACTCATAAAAGTTTAAAGTTTTAGAGTCTGGAAAGCCAAATCAATATGATTTCTAAATATTCCACTGTCTTAGAACTAAATCTAAAGCAATAATGTGCTTTCTGTTGGCTCTTTGCAAGGGTTCTACAAAGAACCCTACAACATAGTAGTCGTACTTCCCTAGCAAAGAGGCCGGCCTGCACAATTAATTGAATTGGTTTATTACGAATACAAGATAATCGAGATTAATGGAGATCATTGTGCCACATTACATTCCACAAAAATGTTTTCGCTGTGTTATAAATCCATTTGCTTTACAGCGATGCGCTCTCGCCACTTCCTAAAAGCCCAGACTTTCTCACACGTGCTCAGTTCAGCCGAAGATTCTACACAGCGAGACAGTTCACCTGCGAGCAAATCCTATTAGCATCCTGTCATACAATCGGGCAGTTTGATGACCACAGACGAATCGGCGAAAGAGCAAATCGGTGGCGAAGTTTTGAGCTTAGCAGTGTGGCAGGATTTGCTAGCAAGAGAAATACTGGTCAACACAACTACAGTAAGGTAAATTCAGTCAGTTCAGCTGCTTGAAAACACTTTAGCTTCAAGGAGGTTGACAAAGAACAGCCATGCGGCACAGTCATCGATTGGGGGCTCTCTTGATAATGCAACCGCTTTCCCATCCAGCTCTCAGAGGCAAAAATAAATAACAGATGCCATCACATTTTTCCTAGCAAAGGACATGTGCCCAATTAGCACTGTTAGCGGTCAGGGATTCAACAAACTGTTTTGGCGGCATAAGGTGGGGGGTATATACATCTAGGACCCTCTGCTTGGTGATTACCCTTACCATACTGTATTTATTCCCATTTCATGTAGGAGGCAGGACCTTCAGTCACCATTCACATAAGCGTTCACACACTACGGGCAGTTCAGGAATGCCAATTAACCCACCATACACAGGAAGAACATGCAAACCCCACGCAGACCGAGGCGGGAATCAAACCCTATACACTGGTGGTTCAAGGCAGCAGTGCTAACCACTAAGCCACATTTATATAACGTTTATTTTTTACTTGTTTTTCAGCTGTTATATTTCAAGTTCAATAAATGAATGAGGTTTAGATACCTCTTTAATAATCGTGATTTCAACACTGTCCAAAATAATCATGCTTATAATTTCTACCAGAGTCCAGCAGCCCTACAAACAGGGATTCCATGTCCCAAATGTTTAGCAAGATAAGAACCATTTACTAGCTAAAGATCTCTTAAAAGACCCATCAAGGAATATTTTTCCAACATCTTTGGACATTCAGTGGCAATGATCAGCAGGCTCTACTGTACGTCCAGCACTGGAAAAAATCTAAACTGGCCAGGATTTTTCAGTATGAAGGTACTGTAGGTCATTAAACCATTTTTAAGCCTGTATTAAAATCCAGCGATCCTCTGTGACCAAAAGCATACTCCTCTAATTTTACCAAATCCATGAATTAAAACTGGCAGACCCGTTTCTATATTTTACACTGTGAAAAGAAAGCTTTCATAAATAGCCTCATAAAATCGATACAGTCTATGTAACCCCATCTGGGTAATTTTGAAACGAACACACTGGACTAATTTTGGCAGCACGGCTGCCAGTAACAGTGATCCCGAGCTTAATATGCCTCCACAAATCTACACGAAACGGGAGTGCCTTTAGCATGGCGCCTTTCCCATACTACTTTATAAACTGTGTAGAAATAAGATATAATTTTTTTTCACATCCCAAAAACACACAGCTGGCGGTTGGTGGGCCTAATTCGTCATTGTTATTCAAGAGCTTGATCAGCCAACACTTAAAACAAGATCCTCCTAGATTCTAATTAAGCACTACAGTACCTCCCAAGGGTTCTGCTTTGGCAAGGCAAAGCACTTTGATTTATGTAGCACTTTGTTGTTAGTACTCGCGGGCTTGCCTGTTGCGAACGCGCCACCAGCGCATAAAGCAAATTCTCGTATTTGTTAATTAACTCCTGCTAACAGTGCTTTCCTCCACATTGTGATACAAAATGTGGTGGACTGAACACAAATATGGTCTATTATTTCATGTCTCCACCTACAAGCAATTAAACTGAAAATAATTTGCCGTCTATTGAGCTCTCGCTGGGAGGGGAAAACTTTCGGAGCATACCAAACAGCGCCCGTTTAGAGCCAGCAATCACGCAGCACTGATAGGCTTTCAAAGCTCTAATTAGCTCTCAACCTCGTGGCCGTCCGACGGCATCGCTCTAAAGTGCGAGCTCTCGCTCTGGTGAATTACACCAAATGTCGCGGCTCTCGTCGGGCTAACCCTTCAGCCTCGCAATCATTAGAAGCGTGCGCATACACACTCAGGCCCGCTGTGGAACAGACTGTGGGATTAGGCTTTGCCTCTCTGTCCTACTACAGAATCAGTCTGACTATATATTTCTGATTCTTCTGATTCTCGCTAACATCAGTGATTAAACAAAGTAGTTGTAACTGATCGCTCAGATTAGACACTTAAATACGCTGGGATCGGATTTAAACACTTTAAACAAGATGGAGCAGTATTACTGAGTATTACATTAATTTGTGTATCTTCAGGAAGCTCTTAATTCAGAGTTTAACCCCAAAAAACCTATGAGGAAGGCAGGAAAACCTTCGGGACACTGAATGAAATTATTTTCTTCGGATATCCCAATGCAACTGGAGTCAGAGCGCAGGGTCAGGAGCAGATAGGGTTAAGGGCCTTGCTCAATGGCCCCAACAAAGGCAACCTGTGGAACTGGGGCCCGAACCGCCAACCTTCCGACCAGTAACTCAGTGCCACTTTGAGCCACTGCCCCAGTAATTGTAGGACTACCTACAAAGATGACACTTCTTTGAATCATATCAACTTTTTGGAATTCCTAAAAACACAAACATAATTGCTAACTATTATATCTATAACAAGACATAACAATATCTGTTTTTCTTTTTCTTTGGCTTCTGCAGCTCAGTATTTACTTCCAGCACTGTGTGCCAACGCTCAGAATGCAGAACTGTTTCACATCGCTTCTAAGACTGTTAATCCAAAAGAAACCTGCTTGTAAAAATGTACATATGAACAACCTTTCTTTTACAATGAGATGATAACAATTTCTTGAGGTTTGCATGTTCTTCATTTGAATCTAAACAAGTGTTATAAAGTCATCAACATGTGTTAACATTTTGCAGTTATATAGGTTTTACCCCAGATGCCCTTCCTGATGCAACCCCTCTCGCCCAGTCCAGGCTTGGGATCAGCACTAAGGATGCCCTGCCTCCATCAGTTGGATTTGGGCATTGACTGGGAATCAAATCCATGCTGTCCACATGGCAGGTGAAAAGCCTACCACTGATTCACCAATGCCCACAACACAATAGAACGATCCATCCGTGCGAGAGCTTACACCGATCAGCCCCAACATTAACACTTCACTAGGTGAATTGAATAACATTGATTATCAATTATTTATAGCAGGGACCAAAAGCCTTGTCTTGTCTGATTGCACAAAAAAATTCAAATGCTGCAAAACTTGATTAAAACATTCAGTGCTGGCCATGACAGTATGGCACCAGAACATCCAGCCTGCCACGTATGGGGCTTAGCAGGCAAAGAGATGCGCCAGACAAACAAGTCCAATCCACAAAGGCCCCACCTCGTAAACCCACAGCACCCAAACGATCTAAAGGTCAATGTCTCCGTGCAAGATGCCACAGGACACCCCCAGAGGGGCGAGAGCTGCCCTGGGGCACAAGGAAAACCCACAACATATTAGGTTTAAAGTTAACGGCTGATAAGTGTATACCGAAAGTCCTTCCAGTACTTGCTAATGAGAACTTTCTTGCACATAAACAGAAGAACTAACATTAAAAGGCAAAAGTTCATTGTTACGGCCCTGCCCACTTGGTTTCTATTATCTCATAAAACTGAGAGTACACAGCGTGTAAACAGTTCAACGTTCATGTAGAAAAAGTCAGAGCAAAGCAAAATGAGTCGCAAATGTGCAGCCTTCCAGTCTCACATCCTTTGTTGTTTAGTGAATTGTCTTTTCTGCTTAGTTAAATTTCATTTGATCCACTTTGAATGCAAAAAGCAGAAAAGCACAAAGTTTTGCTGGATCAGAATCCTTGAAAACGTCAACTAAACATGTTTGCTACATGTACCTCTCTCTTAAGCATTAAGATGTATTAACATGTTACTGTTGCGTATGCTCCTTAACACAGTTCCTTCGAACCAACATATGCAGTCAGAAAGCAGATCACTTTTTAGTATTATTTTTTCAGCCTGAAACCGTCTTACTCAATCTCATCCATATCCATTACAGTGGCTAAGGGACATAGATAAAGCAGATAACAACTTAATTGCCTTCAGCTTTTGATAGCACGCTGATGAATAGGCCTCACGAATGGCCCTTTAAATGGATGGGGTTTTTCAGAACGGAGAGAGAAAAACGGCTGATCAGCGAAGTAATTACAAAGATTGGAAGTCAAAAAGAGTCAATGTTTCCTTTCTTTAACTTCCCTAGCCTTGCCTATTACACATTTTTTACTAAGCTGAATCCAAAAACACAATAATGGAGCTGTAAAGTGAATGAGGGTCTTGGAGCTTGCTTGTGCAAACATTTTTTTTTCTTCTTCTTCTTTCTTTCGAATCTCCAGTGATTTCATGTGTGAGCCAGGAAAACAGGAGGCAATGAATGTTCCTGGTTAAACGAAGAGAGTTTCTGGATTGAAAAACTGCTCCAAGTGGCCAACGCACTGTAGCAGCTGGTCGGATGCATCTGGTGACCCAGAGACAAGTGGACAAGTGGGTCAAGTATGTGGGTGTGAACACACCCACCCACACACAAACATTATATATATATAATCAATAAACATATTTCTGTATATATATATAAATAAAACACATACACACACATATTGTATATCCGTCCATCCATCCATCAATCTAGGAACCTCTATAGTCCAACTAGGGACCATTGTATTTATTCCCATTTTTACAACCGTAAAGGAATTCTAGTCACTCACTCACTCACACTATGGGTAATTTGGGAATGCCAGTTAGCCTAATCTGCTTGTCTTTTGTAGGAGGAAAACAGAGAATCCGGAGACCCACGAAGCACAGGGAGAACGCCATGCACACAGACCCGAGGCGGGAATCGAACATTCGACCATGGACGATCAAGGCAATACAATGGCTAACCAATACGCCCCCCATGCCACCTATATATCATCAATTGACCCACATCTATGACTCTTTATTAATATTCTGAAGCTCAATTTGGCTACAATCGAGACACATAGCTTTTATCTGTGGTTTATTGTACAGGGATAACATTTTTGTATCTTTTCAAGGAAGACAACTTTAAATTAATTAAATCAAAGGTAAACAAATCATACATTTATTAGCATTTATATAGTGTGCTTGGCTAGTACTAACAAAATAGTCTATTCTAAACATTATTAACACCATGCAACAACGTGCATTGTGAAGATCACACTTCCTATCTAAACTATTGCCACAACTACTGTATGTATGTCTTTGTATGTATGCTCTAGGTAACAATTAACCTTCACCGAATTAAACCTACACCTGTTCCAGCACTGCAATGCTCATGTGCTATATATAGACACACATGGGTGTAAATACAGTATGACGGCCAGGTGTCCACAAACTTTCGGCCATTAATCGTGTGTCAAGCAAACTGTTAGATCATGCAGCATATCTGTTTGGGTCCTTGACAAAAGTCATTGGAGGACATTTTCAGCTATGTGCCGTGGTGTCCTTGGAAAAGTTTGCATGTTGAAATATTATTTGCATTGGTGTCCCTTCTTTATTACAATCTATTTTTAACTGCGAGTGTCTTCAGCAGGAAAGGTACAGTATTATAAGACAGCTGTATGCAGCTATAGATATGTACTAAAATAATAAAGAGTGGGTTATTGTGTTATTATTGTTTCTGGTTGTTAAATATACTTATTCGACAGTACAGTACAGTACAGTACTTATCCAAAAACAGTACTTATAAACTAATATCCCGGATAGGTACATCTACAACTTATTTTCCTAGACGTGTAAACACCAAGATGACAAAAATTTTGTCTACTGGAAAGATATTTCAATTGTTTTGTTTTTATTTTGGTTAATGTTTTTTCATCTGGTTTCTTGTCAAAGTTAATACTTTTAGTAATTAAGCATTGTGTCTGCTTTAACCTTGACCAGTAGCTGAAACATACTAAACCCAGTTAATTCCACTAATACTTTATCTTTTCTAAATAATAAAAAAGAAAGCTGGGAATTGAAAGAAAGAAAGGATATTATCTTTTTAGATCTCAGGAGAGAATATGCTTGTGTTCAAATTGCCAGGGTAATTTAACGGAGCTGTGAGGAGGATGAGGAGCGTGAGGGTTGAGTAAGGTTAGTGATGGTTTTCATCGATCCGGCACTAGTCAAAGTACATTTGCTATCAAAAAAAAAAAAAGAAAGAAAAAGAACAAAAGCCCACTATCTGCACTCTGTACTATTTTCATCAAAACCATGCAAAGAGTGAAGAGTGTGCCAATGAGCCTTGTAATAGCATTTCTCTGCTACTGTGAAGAAAAGCAATTTAAGCCCAGTATGTCCAAGTGCAATAAAATCTAAAATTCATTGGACAGAAGAAATGTCATAGTCGCCGAGCTTCATCTTTAAAGGTAACATAAACTTTTTGAAGTAACTGCATTGTGCACATCCAAGTAAGATTGCTGACTAGGTCCATCAATCTTACATAGATCTTACATAGCAGAACAGTGAAGCTGCACCACAACCACTGAGCTGGAGGTGTTCTCTGTTTTCCACGGGAAGTTCTGCATAGGTTTCCACTAGGTTCTTCCATTTCATCCTAGTGTCCGAAAACATTTAAGCCGGTTGACTGCTGTACAATCATGATGTAAATGTGATAAGACTCCTTCAATATAGCGCTTTCCTTGGGATTGGGTAATTCACACAGAACCCATGAATTAGGTGATAAGCTGCCTCAGTGTGTGCTTTCAAGGAACTTGCGGGTAAGCAAAGGCATCAGAGTGGGTGTGGTCTTCAGCACAACACCGAATGTTGCTTTCAAAACTATAAAAGTGAGTTCGGGATTACCGTTTATATCACGAACCCAATACAGAGCTCTGCTCAGAGCTTGGCGTCTCCAGTCACCACCATTTCTTACTAAACGCTTAATAGAGGACAGGAAAAACAAACTGCCTTTAATGGTCTGCGTTAACGCTTTAGTATTGGCTCCTATGTCAGAGCTCTGGCCACCGAACCATCATAAACTAAGCCGAACTCTTGTAACCAAAATCTAATCAAAAGGTGGGATTTAAACTTTAAATATGGTTATTGCAATCAAAAGATAAAAAGCTGGCCAGGTTGATCAGTCTCAATCTCAGCTGATCTTTCAGGTCATTGTTCTTGAGGCATTACTAATAAAGTGCGATGTTGTTTAAATCTTGTAACGGCACATCTTAAAACCTCAGACCTCCGTTCTGCGATTGAGCTCACAGATTAAAGGGATGACAACATTAACCCCTGATCCTTGATGCCTGGGCCCAACGAAAGTGCAGTATCACCATGCTGAACCGCATTCTAAATTGCCCACATGTGACTATGTGAGTGCATGGTTCCCTGCTATGGACTTGTACCCAGATTTCACCCAACGTTCCTGGGATTGGCTCCAAATCCAACACAACCCTGACCAAGGTAAAGTGCTAAAAGAAGATGTATGAATGTATAAATGTTGAGTTTTCAGCTCCACTCAAACAATGCGCTCGTTCTCATAGCTGAATATTGGACTTGGTCTAAACATAACAAAAAAAGTATTAAACTCTCAGGAACCTTCAGCCGGTGAAGGGTAATAGTCTAAAGATTTGAATGTGAAAAAAATGGTTTAACAGGAAGCTATTAGATTAATGCCTCAAGGCTATGCAAAACCATTACTCCCTTTCACTATAACAATGAGTAACAATAATAATAAGAAGAAGATCCACAGGCTTCCATACGAGGCCGCTATCAAAAACTAGTTTTATTTTGATAATGTATCAGAAAATAACAAAAAACTTTACTGCTTTAATTATTTCACTTTTTTTTACTCAACATCCAGACAGCATCTTCTCACACCATTTTGTAAAACTGTCATGATGCCAGACATTTTATTTAAAATGTCAACACACACTATTCTTACACTTTTCATAATAACTTATCATTTCCTAATGTCCGCTATTTGAGCATTTCCATGGAAACGTGTCAGATTGTCCTTAATCAGCCAGAAGTGTGTACACTTCACCCATGTGTGCTTGATGAACATCCCATTGGTGGCACGGTGGTGTAGTGGTTAGCTTGCACCTCCAGAGTCTGGGTTTGATTCCCACCTCGGGTCTGTATGCATGTTCTCCTTGTGCTCTTTGGGTTTCCTCTGGGTATTCTGGTTTCCTCCCACAGTCCAAAGACATGCCGGTTATGCTAACTGACGTTCCCAAATTGCTCATAGAGTGTGAATGGATGTGCGAATGTTGACCGGAGGTCCTACCATAGTTGTACAAATGGGAATAAATACAATGGTCACCATTGCCCTCCATGGTCCCTAGTTGGACTAGAGAGGTTCCTGGATGGATGCAATACCTATTCCTCATTTATTCCCCCTTCGCTGACTGACCTCCAGTTCTCGGGTAAGACACTGGTTTTTGGAGCATGGCTGTGGGGATTGGTGTTGATTTACAAACAAGAACGTTAGTGAAGTCAAGTGCTGGTGTTGGTTGAGGTGGCCAGCGTTCCAAAAAGCTGTTCAGTGTTTGAGATCAGAGCTCTGTACAGGCCATGGAAGTTCTTCAACTTCAACCTTGGCACATTGTGTTTTTACAAAGCTTGCTTTGTGCACAGGAGCATTGTCATGCTGGAACAGGTTTGGGCCTATTACAGTAGCTCCAGGAAAGGGAACTGCATTGCTACAGTATGTAAAGAGATTCTATACAACCGTGTGCTTCCTATATTCATGGCACAATTTGCCATGAAGATGTGGTTGTGGTTAGATGTGGTTGTGATGGACATTATGCATGTCATTGTGCATAGTACATGTACAGAGCCAAAGAAATGCAGTATAATATTCATGTACAGTATATATAATGAATCAGGATATGGAGAGCTCCATGTGGCAGAGCTGAAGATGCTACAACTTGCTTTGGGAGTGACAAGAATGGACAGTATTAGAAATGAGTATATTAGAGGGACAGCGCAGGTAGGACGGTTTAGGAACTAGGTTAGAGAGGCCAGATTAAGATGGTTTGGACACATGGAGAAGAGGGATGAGGAGTACATCGGGAGGAGAATGTTAGAGATGGAGCTGCCAGGCAGGAGGAGAACAGGAAGGTCCAAGAGGAGGTTTTTGGATGTGGTGAGGGAGAACATGCAGGAGGTTGGAGCGACAAGGAACGATGGAGACAAATGGTTCAAAACAAGAAGTGTAGCTCAGAGGGATAAGGCATTGAGTTAGTGATCAATGCTGGAGGTTCAAGCTCCAGATCCACCGGGTTGGCTTTTGAGCAAGTCACATAACCCAATCTTCTCCAGGTGTGCTGTATCATGTCTTTCACTGTGCAGTAATATGTGACAAGGCTGAACTTAACTATAAAACAGTGATACTAATAGAATCGCAGTTCACTTGGTATTGGCACCTACAGTACGTATCATGATAACTTTGTATCGGTGGACCCTAGTGTTTCCCATCCATCGTAAATACAGTGAAAGTTTTACTAACGGTATGTTGTAATGGGAATGACTGGGATGATTTAACTCAGATCTTTGGAGTTCAAGAGGTAGAAAATTAAATATGAAGTGATTCTAGTGGAGGGAAGTATGTCTTCTACTACTGCTACTACTACAACACGCCTCCTCCTCCTCCTCCTCCTCCTCACGTCAATACTTTCCCAATATGCTCCAGATGGAAACCAGCTGCTCAGCTTCCCTAATGCAACTTTATTAGAACCAAAACGCAACATTCATTTACTCTGTAGCGCAGAGGAACAGGCTGGCATTTTTGTTAAGGATACTTCTGAGGCCAATAGAAATCACATCAGCAATGAAGCAATCACTGTACAATTTTTGGAAGCCATCTACAAAGCAGCCACTCTCGCCTTGTAATACGTGTATGGAATAAATATCCAGATTGAGGGGAACCATATGTTCATCTGAAAGACTTCCACGGCTTCAATCATCTTTTCTTTCTCTCATTTCTCCCCAGAGTCGAGTTAATGCTCACCGAATTCTCTGGTTTTATACTCATTCCTCATATTTTTCTTCTTTTCCTTTTTTTTTTTTTTTCGTTCGACATCAAAATGAGAACATGTGTCAAAACTTATTATGGCACAATCGAGCTCAAAGCTTCATTTAGCCGTACAAATAAAGGGAAGAGACGGGAAAGGAATAAGCACTTTGCCGACTTTGCAGGAACCGAAGGTTTGTATTACAACTGAAAACATGTGGATGATGGCTATGAAAACAATTTCATGGTTGGTGAACTGGAAGACAGTGCAAACACGTGTGTGTGAAAGGTCCCTATCTTCTTCCTTGTGTCTGATTCGGTATTATCTCACCAGCTCGAGTCAAATGATTAATTACTCATGTTAGTTCTGTCGAGCACAACCTACAGTACGGGATTCCAGGCTCGGGAAAATGAGCGTCCTTGAATCGTAAGTGTACACAAACAGCGTTGTTTAGACTCAGATTGAAAGTGTAACAGAAAACATAATCAAAGTGACACGATGTATTTGGGATGTACAAGATGTTTGGCAGTGGAGGTATAAACTGAACTGAATTAAAGGCCAGAATTGCAAACAGCACTATTTAAGGCTGCTTTCATATTGGGAATTTATACCATCAACAAACAGCACACATTTTATATATATACGATCGTAAAAAAAAAAGAAAAAAACCTGTGCAAGCAATCTTGGCTGTTTTTTAAAAAGGCCTGCCATTTTTCATCATGTTTAATAGGGTTGTAGACACTTATTTACAGGTCAAGAGCACAAGTACGAAAAAAAGGTAGAAACAAAAGTAGACAAATCAGTTTTGGCCGTGAACCAAAAAAACGACTTGTTCAACACGACAAACATTTACATAGCCTCAGCCGTACATGCATTAGAAAAATAAAAAATAAAAAAGTTCTTGATTTTTTCGAGATCACACAAAACCCTGAGTGACCCTGACTTATATACGTCTGGATCTTTTAAACCGCGCATAAAAACACAATTTAAGTCCCGCCTTCATCCTATAAGTTTCTAACCAATCATAGACGAGATTGAATTCTTGTATTTAGTCATAAGAGGACAGGATTTCTTAACCTCACACAAGCTGGGTAACAGTTTTTCATTTTTTTATTATTATTATTATTATTATTATTATTATTATTATTATTATTTAACTAATCCTAATAATTATTCAGAAAATCACATAATTATTAGAGATGGGAAAAAAAATATTTATGATACAATTCTTGTATCGCGACACTGACGATCCAAAATCAATTAATCAATAAAATCAATTCAATGTAAATATTAATGTATATATGTTTGCATTTGAGATGGTAAAATGTTGCACTTCCTTTATAATCCTATAGGTGTTGCTATACACTATAGTGGAGTGAATCTTGGTGATTTCTCTAACAATTATACATAAATATGATTTAGACTGACTCTGAGATGGAAAACTAGGCTTACAAAAACAACGACTTAAGTCCCACCCTTGTGCTCTGGGCTCATAAACAAAATAAGTGCAACCAAAATAGTTGCAAAACTATTTTGTCATTATTCTTTTCTCCAGTTATAACGTTAACTCTTTTGCATTTTTTTCCCTCATTTGTCACTCAGTAAATATTCTATAGTTCAACTAAAGCTCTAAAACTAATATTGAAGAAGATGAAACGATGGATCAGCTACGATGGTTATTAGCTACTGGAACGCAGAAGCGGTAACGGCGTTGTTATGGTTACATTGTGTGCGTCTCATGACCTTTTTTTTCCCCCCCTAAATGGCACGAAAACTCTTGGACTAGAATATTTTCTATAGGAAAAAAAAAGGCCTTGTATGAAAATGTGAAGACGGCTAAACGCTGGAGTCGGAGCTGCGAATGTGATGATAATGATGGTAATGATGTGCGGCTGTAATCTACACATGGAAATGAACCAAATCATTTCAAGGACAAAATTCTGACTAGTGAAAAATGAGGAGTGTGAGAGAGAGTGAAAGAATTACCATTTAAAATAAATGATATTACATTCCTATTACATTCCCGGAGAAAACAAAGACCCTTTATACTTATCAGTCTATTGCACTGGTATAACGGATGTCGTTAAATCTCCGGAGAAGAAGTGATGGCGCTGTTCCTACTTGTATTAGCTTTTTCTTTTCTTTTTTTTGGTGGAGATAATTAAAATGTATTTGGAACCGATTCTGATATTAACCCACCACCTTGTGTTAGTAGATGACTTTTTGCTGGGGTTTTAACTGGAAGAACACTTTTTAAGCCGTTTTTTTCCCCTGTTTCCATACAGCTGTTCTCGAGCACTGTGCTGGTTGTTGGGGGGAAATCCTACAGGATGGGAAAAGATAAACAGGGAAGAGTGGCTGTCGAGAGAAAAAAAAAAAAACTATTGTCGAAGAAAGCTTGAGCCGATCAACACTCGAGCCTGTGATCACTTTTCACTTTTGTCGGCGAGGGACAACGAAAAGATGTTACTTCCCTCGGTCGTTTCAGCGCGCTCTGTTTGCACATTCAAATGAGTCTTTTATTTACTTTCGCTCTCTAAACTCTTCGCTCGCTAGTATTTGAACACCTGCTGTTTTTGTCAGGGCTCGAAAGCCGCAAAGCATTGTGGGACGACAGAACGCAGCAGCGCAACAATGAGCGGTCGGACAAAAGACTAATGGAATAATCAGTTCAGTATGATTTCACCCCATCATCTGCCGCATGCTATCAGACGACTCATTCTTTTCAACGTTAATGAGGGCAGAGGTTTGCTTTTCTATCATCTTCTCTTTCTTTCCACACTTTTCCAAATGTCAAAACAAGCGAAAAACAGATGCCTGGGTGAAATTAAGAGGCTATAAACAATAGATTAGTAGATAAAAGGTGAGTAATCGGAAAACAAAATGATAATAACGCAATTTTTTATAATAAATAAAAAGCTAAAAAATAAATCCAGCTTTATTGCTCATTTTCTTTCTGTTCAGACTTTACACTGTGCTACTTTAATGCTGCATTAATAGTTTAAAGCTTTTAGATTTATGTCTGTCTTTTACTGCACATTCAATTTTCTCTCATTTCAGCACAAGTTACAAATTGAATTACCTTCTTTCTTGTTGTTTTTAATCAATACTATGAAATGTACAGCAACAGCAGCCAGAAATGAAAAAAAAAAAAAAAAACGAGTGTGTTAAGAAACATGTCGCACCCTGTTTATTATATGACATTTAGAAACAGAGTCATTACAGTATCATTATATATTAATAAAAAAAAACTCATATAGACAACAGACAGATCAAATCTCACTCACACTGGAACTCATTAAATATAAATATATGCCCCCCCCCCCACCCCACCCTAACCCAACCCAACCCGAAGCATCTATTATAGGGACAAAACATATTTCTTTGTTTGTGTTTCTGGCATGTTTCCCTCTTCCTCATTTTCTCATAAATTATTCTGCACTGTTTAACCCCAGGCTCAAATAACGTACTGTACCTGCACCTTAGCATGTAACTGTGTAAGCACCTTTTTTCTTTTGAACGTATTTTGGTATCAGAAAAATGGGGGATTTCTTTTTTTCAGGCAAAAGCAAGATAGTATTGGTATTATATGCATCTCCTAATAAAAGAAATCCTTCTAATCATAAACAATTGACTTAGATTGTACTATAAATTTGTGTATTTTTGTGGCTTGTTTCTACACACTCACAGGAAGATGCCACTCACTCACTTATCGTTTATACGGCTTTATCCTGTATACAGGGTCGCAGGGGCCTGGAGCCTATCCCAGGACACTTGGACAGGGTGCCAATCCTTCAAAGGGCATACACACACACTTACATGCTCATTCACACACTATGGGCAACTTGATTTGGGAGCCTAATCTGTATGTTTTTGGACTGTGGGAGGAAACCCGGAGAAAACCCACCAAGCACAGGGAGAACACGCACACAGACCCCGAGGCGGGAATCGAACCCAGACCTTAGAGGTGCAAGGCGACTGTGATAACCACTAAGGCACCGTGGCACCCAGGAAGATGCCATTTATGTAAGATTACATTATGCTACTTTGCTCATAACATTTTGAAGAATAGGGGTCTAATAACAGCATTTGAAGTAGGTCTATTTTGTGCAAAACAAACCAAAACATCCTGTTTCTTACTGGACATTCATTGTATGCTCAAAATACAGAAATTTCTATAATCTTAGGAAAAAAAGCATGGACATAGTGAAATCTCACATTGTCTGTGTGCTCAAGCTGCTGATTAGGGCTGTAGATAAAATGATCTCATGACATCAGTTTCCCGCTGTCCTAAAATACCTAATGTAAGACAATAAAAGCCTAAAAATTCTCGAATTACAGATGGAACCCATACAGCTGGATGCAACAACTGTTAAGCTTCAAGCTGAAAAGCCGTACATTTGTTATGCTAATGTATATACAGGAATTCATTTCAGCAAAGTAAACATAGCAGATAGTCTATATAGTCAGTGCAAAGTTTTCCCATAGTCTTGTATGTACTCCTGAAATATTTGTTAGACAAGCACTGGGAAAGACCTCAGACTTTCTGGAATTAAGGAGATGGAAATGCTTACTTAGTTTTACCAGAGGCTGTTGTCACAACTGGAGGATCGCTTGACAGATCAACATTCCAGATCAGCCATTTACTTCAACAATGAGATTTTGTTTTTTTGGGTGGCTGGAAGTAAAAAAAAAAAAACCTTTGGGTTGGGTTCTAATATTCAGGTTGTTGTTTTTTTCCCCCCCAGCGAAAGAATAAGGACATTCTAAACCTCGACTAAATGCTTTAGTGAATAAGTTGTATTGGTGCAATTTGAGCTTCTTTCTATTGAGACTTTGAGGAAGAAGAAGGAAAAAAAAAACATTCCTGTGAAATCTCACAAGATGATTTGGTGACACTGCGCACCATCTCTGAACGAATTGGTTCTCCTTATCTTATCTAAATATAATGGAGGGTGTTGTTCTCCATAACGTCTCCGTGTCCTTCCATGACAAATGGCATACGTTAATCAGTGAGGTTAATTCGCAGGCAAACTGTTTATTCAATTCAGTTTAAATGCAATTCAGTTTATTGCCTGATTTGTCTCAAGCATTGTCAAATTTGTTAAAAACTACTAAAAGTATCTAATATGCATTGATATGCCGTGTAACATAGTTGTTGTTTTTCTAAAAAAAAAAAGTCCTGTCTTATGCAGTTTTCCTGCCAACTTTCTGCACCACACTCCAGTCCAGTAGGTGGCAGTATTTCCAACCTACAACCCCGCATAAACGTAAAAGTAAAATAAGTGCTACTTTTGCAAAAATGTGAGAAGCCTCTTGTTGAACATGCTCAACACAGTTGGGGCGGAGCTACATCTATAGCCCCGCCCCAACAAGCTTGAACATGGTCAACATGATATGCTACTATCAAAGTGCGGAAGATGGAAACAGTTTTCATTTTGTGCAAAGACTCTGATATATTTTTAAAGAATTCATCAATTTAGAACATTTACAGTTTGAAAGGTTATCTAAAATATCTCAAAATGTAGTGAATCAATTCAAGTATAAATCGATCAACAAGAGATTGCACCTCCAGGGGTAAGGGTTTGAATCTCACCATCTTCTCCCCGTGCGTACTACAGTCAGAATACATGCATTATAGGCTGTTTAGTGTCTTCAAATTGCCAGTAGTGTGTGTACGTGTGCTTATGATGGGTTGCACCTCATTATCCATTATAAACCATTATAAATGCTTACGTACGCTTATGTCAAGTGTTTTAAAAGACTACGGTTATACGTAGGATCCTTATAGCGTATAGTAAAATGTTAGCAAATACTGAAACATGACACCAGAGTTCTAAGCTGACCTACTCCGTAGGTGTTATGTCAACTTATGTCAACATTATCCTTTATGACAGTGCATACATGTTGAAATCAGCAGAAGATTAATGGTAAGTGTAAGACTAGGACATCTGTCATACACAAACAATGCTATTCCCAAAAGTTTTATTTACAACAGCTGTTGAAATAAAGGACCCTGGGTAGATTATAGTTATGTAGCTCTATGAACGCAGCTCATACACTGAAATTTTACAAGCAATATCATGTTAAATCAGTTTTTAGCAGCACTGAAGTCTTTATACTGTAAACGGTCATGTTGGTTTATGTGGAGATTTCAACAGCTGGCGAATAAGTCTTTATAGATGATTATACAGCATTATGAAGGTACCTGTGGAGATACTGTACTGTATGTAGCTCTATGAACACAGGTCATACCTGTACCTGCTTAGGGCACACTTTATAAAGTAAAGATCTCAACACCCACAATATTATCCACCAAAGTGCTTTCTTTGGAAGTTTTTATTTAAACTTGGCTTTTATCTGTTCTAAATGACAGTGGTTATGGGTTTAATGTAGACTTAAAGTAGTGCTAGCAAATAGGGTAACATGATACTAATGCCTCAGCTCAACTGACCTGCTCCTTCTATGGCCATCATTCATTTAGTAAGTGGAGTGGAGGGGGAAAAAATGAATTTTTTTTTTTTTTTTTTTTTAATATGGCTTTGCTACATGAGTCACATTGGGCTTTATATCATATTCCTCACTCTTCCAGATTCAATTACATCCCTCAATGTCCTGAAACTCTCTCAGGTCAAACATTACAAGGGCAATAGCTTTAATCCACAATCAGAAACTGTCTCAACAGTTCCACGGCTTCTGTGTGTGTGTGTGTGTGTGTGTGTGTAGGTGTGCACTGTCTATATATGTGTATACGTCTATGCGTGTTGTTCCGCGCTGATATCTTATGCATGTTTCATGTTTCAGTGCATCCGAGTGTCTCACGCGGAGTCCTTATTGTCTGCTGATTGATCTCGGCTCTGTGATGCGAGTCGATCCGGCCTCATCGATTCACTTTCTAGTTTTGCTCCATATTAAAACACCACTTATGGCTGCTGGTTTCTTCTGTTCAGTCCTTTGTTTCATGCATATGACCTCTGTAATAACTACAAACTCTTGCGCATTAACATTCTAATCAGCTGCAAAGTTTGACCCTAAGTGTTAGCACTGTAACTGTTACAACCAGGAGAGTTTAATACGATATGAAAAAAATGTATTATAATAAATAAACAAGCCGACTCACAGATCACTTTTCAGACAGGCAACTTCTCTACCATAAAAAGACCGGAACCGGTCAGGTTCGACTCGTGATCGGCGAGTCGCTCAGGCTGTGGCGATGGGAAATCAAATCAAGCTTCTGTTTGGAAAGATACGCTAGTGTGGTCAATTAGAGGAGGTGAGGTTGAAGATGTTCATCGTGGTAGAACAGCTGATCTCATCTGGATAATGGTGGCTGTCGGGCACAAATTAGCATAATTGCTTTTATCAATAAAGATAATCAATCACATGGATAGAATATAGGTGGAAGAGGCAGAAGCAAATGAGCCAATTCTGTGTCAAATGCATTATTCCACACTTCACTTGTCACCTTTACAACATCAGAGTTTTATCTTTTTGAAACTTTGGCCGCTGACTCTCTTGGATGTATCACTCAGAATTTTCCAATTGTAAAATATTTAACTTAGAAACCATTGGGTTGGGATTGTGTGTTTTGGCAATGGAACACACAATCCTCAGTACATTATATATGGAGCATGTGTGTATGATCCACAGAAGTCTACGTTTATACAGTAGCTGAATCTGTTGGAAAGAACGCATTTTAAATGTTTCATATAGAGTTAACATAGCTTTATGAACAATATGTTTAGGTAAAGGTCTATTGAAAATAATATTGCAGTTGCAATAAGCCTTTATAAATGCATGTGTAAGTTTAAGGTACACTTAGAAAATGCCTCATTTATCAACAATTATGGACAAAATTCACACTCCAGTAAAATATCCAGTTAAACAAAGATAAATAATGGTACAAACTGGTAGATTACTAATTGTATTTATTTTAGTGAAACAGACATAATGTCAATATGTAAAAGCTACTGAAGGCCACTTTACTTTTTGTTTTTAGTAAAGTGTTGTCAAATAGTGTAATATGACATCAAGGATAAATTCGCTGCCCTAAATAACCAATCATGCTGGAAATGAAGCTTCATAAATACTAGTGTAAGTAATGTCGGTTGTTATAAAGAGTAAAGAGCTTATGTACAGTAGGTATTGGGTATTCCTAAATTCCTAAAAAAGCTTGGGCTTAGCAAGTTAGGGCTCTGAGTTACTGATCAAAAGGGCAACGGTCAAGCCTGAGCTCCATCAAGGTGCCACTGTTGGGCCCTTGAGCAAGGCCCTTAACCCTATCTACAACAGAGACACCGGATCATGGCTGACCCTGCGCTCCGACTCCAGCTTCATACCTGTGAAATGTAAAGAAATTAATTTCTCTGTGTATGTACTGTATACGTGACGAAGGCTGCTAAAAAACTAAATGTTATAAACCGGACAAATGTTGACTATTCGTAATAGCTAATTCCTTTTAAATAAAGTTATTATGAATGCTATTTATGTTGAAGGCAATGAGGGGCTTACTGTATGTAACTCTATGAATGGTAAAGCATGACACCAAGAAGACATGAAGTGAAATGAGCCTGTCTTAATCCATATGTACTGTAGGTTTAAGTCATTTGCAATACCAGTTTATAGTCAGTAGGTTTTGGGTAGCTCTCTAAACAATGTCTTTAAGCGTTACCAAAATTACCAATGGCAGATTTTTACAATTCAATAAAACTTGGCAAACATCCATTTAATGAGATGCCATTATTTGCTAAAAAAGTTAAATAGCGCAATCGCAACAGTTAAAGTGTCAAATTGATTGTAATGCGATTTTTTTTTTTTTTTTTAATCAAATCGTTCAGCCCTGTTATAAAGACTTTATGATGCTTTACGAACACCACACTGAGGTCTACAAAGCTCAACTGACCTGGTCTCTGTGTTACCTAAGGTAATGCTTGTTTACGTTCCCGTTATGTCACGTAGTACTCATGTACGTTTTTGTGTATCCTTTTATTAAACACCACATAAGTATTACCTAAATGAAATACCTAATGAAAGTAGACGTTATGACAGCTGATGCCTCGTTTCTAAACAGTTATAAATGGTTTTATGTTGACAAAGAGTATAATATAACGTGACACCAAGCCCCTTGTGTCATGTGAACAGGTAGGTAAAGGGTCCATCTATGTGCCACTGGGGCCCACATATTCCCCTCCACTAGGTTTCTGTCATTTCAATGGCAGTTCTTACGGGGTCGGGTTGCCAGCTCTGCTCTTTTTATATTAATATCCTGATTATATCTGAGCAGTTGAGGGTGAAGGACCTTACTTACTCGAGGGCCCAACAATGGCAGCTCAGCGGCGATGGGGCTTGAACCTGGGGACCTTGTGATCAGCAGATCAAAACACCTTGAACATCGAGCTCAGTGGTTAAGGGATCGGACTAGAAATCAGAAGGTGTCAGGTTCAAACCCCACCACAACCACAGTTGGGCCCTTGAGCAAGGCCCTTAACTCTCAGATGTATAAATCACTCTGTATGAGGGTATAATCTGCCAGATGTTTTTGTAGACCTTATAAAATACATTATTATTAAACGTATACTTTGGGAGTTTATAGATCTTGAACTGCACTGTTAGAAATATTTTTATAGCTTTAATGAACGGGCTTGTAAGGAGAAAAAAAAAAGATTTTTGTAATATTAATATGAACAATGCGAAGCAATTATGAATCGTAGAAGTATTTGTGAATATTATGCTTGCATAACTTGCGATCTAATATCAGTTTGATCTGATTCTAAATCTAATTACAACTATGTGGATCTCAAAATGATCTCAGCGTTGCATTAACATCTGATTACTTTTTTTTTTTTTTTTCGCCAGCAAAATAACTCCACACATTCGTCATATTTAACGCTTGCACTAGCCTTGGAAATAATCCGCAGTAGAGGACACATTAGACAGAAAAATCTTTCGGACACATAATACGGCGTGCTATACGAGATTTATAGGATATATTTATAGGCTGTATGACTACAAGTGTGACTCTCTCATCCTGGAACCACAATCACATTACAGCCCAAGTTCATCTAGGACAAGGATCAATAGATTGAGAGAGAGAGAGAGAGAGAGATGAGCACTTCATTTGATTTCCGTTCATCTCTCTGAAGAGAACGTGATATGATTGGAAGGTCACTTCCTCTGCGTAAGTGTCTCAGTGTAGTGTCGGTATCAAGTTCGTGTACGAATGCCGTCAATTGCGATCCCATGCTTTTATTTTCATTCTTGTGCTACAAGTAAGAGCAAAAAATTCCCAGGAGCCATCCGCGTGCCCAGATGTACACATTGCTCACATTTGTAACTACTTAACTTTCCTATTAGTTCCACTGAAGCTCTTAAATAAAGACAAAAAAAAAAAACCAACACAAAATAATCTCTGAAAGTTTGACTTTTCTTCAGAAACCCAAAACAAAACATGAACATCTGCTTCCTCTTGAACTCGATCTCCTTTTAAAGAGCTGCTGTTTGAAACGTGATCGCCGATGTCTGAACTTTTTCCTTTCGACACTCGATCATTCTACCGATGATGAGCGTTTTTCACTTACCGCAAACAGGAGTACATTTTGTGTGGTCATGGCGACGGGTATCGGTGTTGCTGTATCGCTAAGGAAGTGCAGGAACTTACAGAGGACAAAGGTATGAACAAAGCACCAGATCTTATGTAGACTATGACGCCTGGCGAAAAAGCACCGTTTTTTTCATCGTTGTTTAGGGGCGTTCAGGTCAAACCTGGACTTTTGACTGTGCAGGATTACAGAATGAGAGTGAAACCTCTCTTTATTTCTCGATATAGTCCTGTGCTACACTTATCCCAGTGTTTCACTAGTGCTTGGACACCATCCAGGAAGACATCCAGAGCCATGATCTGCATGATCTTCATATGTGCCTGCCTCACAAATGAAACCCTGGCCTCCCAGGAACTCCATTAATGACATTACAAACATGTGGAAGTGAGATAGAGTGAGGTTAGGACTGTATGGTGATGTCACAATAACTCCCATGTGTATCTTCAGCAACTTAGTAACAAGTTATCCATCGGTTTTTCAATGATCAGGCGTTCCACTCTCTGGAATTTTCACAGAAACACTGAGCTCCAAGCCACCTCGGCCAGGATCAAGATAGTTTAAATGGGGTGTTTTGAATGTTTGCACCGTTCAAATCTTTTTTTTCTGCGGCTAAGAGTCTCATCACTTTACCGTGCTCGACGTTTCCTGTAAATGTCGATCGGTTTTACTCCATTCACCAGATGTTTCATCACAAGTCCCGGTTTGACTAGAACGCCTCCCCCTGGTGTTTAGCAAATTTATCAGGAACGTATGTAAATCGATCGTGTTTAGTTTTTGTAAAGAAGAAGAACTGGAGCGAGCTGCGAGCAGGGTGTGTTCATGTAAAGCAGTGTTTGGACAGGTGTGCACATGTTTAAACTTAAAGCATGTACATTATATACTTTTTTTGTAATAGTCCTAAATAATTATGAGAAGCTGGAATTATGACTTTTCTGATAAAAAAAAAAGTACGTTTACAAAAAGTAACAGAAGCAGAAATGCCTCGAAATTGTACAAATCGACATCGTGAACACGGAGAGGTGACAGGCTTCACGTCACCCTACAGGCCGACTAATAGATTCCGGAGATTTTAAAGAGATGCAATATATACAGTATATAGCGCCATCTTGATTTGTTTAGAAAAGAAGCTAAAGTGGGACTATAATAGATGTGTACAGTACTGTACTGCATGGCTGTAATGGAAATTAAACCTTGTCTATGGTATACTTTTAATAATATGGTTATTATTATAATGATAGAGGGACCTACAGTATCTACACAACACAACCTAACATCGGAAAGTAGCACTTCACACACCTTACATTCACCAGGATGAGATTTCTAAAGTAGCTAAGTTGAACAGTTTATGATTTTTATTTATTAATTTTTTTTTTATTCTCTAACGATTTTATTTCCAGGTTAAAGTTCGAATTTAAACATAAGAGTTATTAGCTAGAGATAATAATCATTATAAAACTCCTGCCAAGGAACCAGAGCCAGATAGTAACTATAGTCTAATAGTGTGGAAGGTATGATGAAATGACAGCAGCTGTGTACACGTTCTAACACACACACACACACAGAGTGAGAGAGAGAGAGAGAGAGAGAGAGAGAGAGTGTACAGGGTGAGGAGTTTAACCCCTGCATGCCTGATTTATAAAACAACAGACTGCTCCTGTAGCCTCAGGAAAACTGTGTGTGTGTGTGTGTGTGTGTGTGTTCAGGCTTTTGAATGGGTGTTTTGTTTGCCTTTGTGCTGCAGTAACAATGTGTGTGTGTGTGTGTGTGTGTGTGTGTGTGTGTGTGTGTGTGTGTGTGTGTGTGTGTGTGTGTGTGTGT
>JAQQZT010000023.1:4663561-4683955 GCA_030068275.1 Clarias platycephalus
GTGTGTGTGTGTGTGTGTGTGTGTGTGTGTGTGTGTGTGTGTGTGTGTGTGTGTGTGTGTGTGTGTGTGTTGGGGCGTTTAGGGGTGTGTAGGGAAGACCAGTGGGTGTAAACACCTCTGTAATTTACCATCTCTGATACTTGTCACCTCATTTCCTTTTTTTTCCCCCCTCTTTCTTTTGTCTTTGGCACAGGAGCGCGAAACCCGCGTGACACAATCGGATCTTTGTTCCAGCGATCCTCCTCTTCTTCACCATAATACACTGTAAATAAACGGCCTACAGCTGCGAAAAAGCTCGTCCTCCTCCTCATCATCTCCATCATCATCATCATCATCATCATCGTGCATCCCAAAAACACAAAGCCCAGTTGGACGGCTGAACTCAATCTGCTCCATTTGTTTACGGTGTATTTATGATTTGTTTAATATGGTTTGGTGAACATGGAGAAGTGCTACCACACTGGGTTTCTGAGGCAATTTGTCATGAGTGTGTGTGCACATTTGCCATCTGTTAGTACAAACCCACCAAACACACACACACACACACACACACACAGAGTCTCTCGCACACATGCACACACTTCCTGACACAAAGTCCAGTGGGGTTGCCATGGCGAGAGAGAGGCACAAAGAGAATCGTCCATTCTTACATAACTGAATGAAGCTTTTCATCAGACATGGAGGTGGGGGAGAAATGTGTGAGAGAGAAAATGAGAGAGGGACAAAGAAAGAGAAAGAGAGAGAGAGCGAGAGAGAGAGAGAGAGAGAGAGAGAGAGAGAGAGAGAGTAAACTAGAGAAGGAGAGAGAGAAGACTAGAAACGCTGACAAACACCAAACTGTAGCCAAACACCACTGAGGGAAATGCTGTCTCATTATTTACATTAGTTTTACTCTTGTTATCTCGGTTCTAACAGCCCTGGCGCTTTCTCGCAGACAATAAAAAAAAAGTAGTTGCAGAAAAAAAGCATGCACACACACACACACACACACACACACACCGTGCTTATGCAGTCAACCTTGGACTATCATGGATTTTAATAAAAATCACTACAAGAACTGCTGCAAAGTTCTTGAGAGAGATAAAGAGAAAGAATCCAAACTAAACTGATGCTCTCTTGATCTCAGCGTTCCTTCTGTCAAACCTTTCTGTAGGTCCTTCGATCTCCCGAGCACTAATGGAGTGAGCACTTGACATCATTGTAAAACCACAATAAAAACATAACCGGTCCCGCTAATGGTCTCCGCATGCCTGAGAGGCCGACGTGTCAGCTCCGACTCGCCCCTTTTCTTCCCAAACGTTGTTTAAAAGAAAACAACCAAAATCTAATGGAGTGCCGACGTCTCGGGAACGTCCCGCGGCTCGCGCTCAGACCTGAGTGTGCGAGTTAAATGAAAAGACAAACTGACACCAGAAGGAAGCACATCAACACCACCACCACCACCACCACTACCGCAAACAACAACAACAACAACAACAACAACTGGATCTTCTGAAACAGTGTAGGAGTGTCTGTGTGTGTGTGTGTGTGTGTGTGTGTTTAAGTCTTTCAGAAGTGGGCCTGTTTTTTTCTTGTAAATTTTCCTTGACTGCTACCACATGTGCAGCCTGTCTAAACTGTACGCTCGGGCCCAAACCGCACTCGTTACGGAGCGCAGAATCGGCCAATCAGCAGCCAAACGTCCAGAAAAAAAGGAAAGAAAAAAAAGGACCTGCAAAAACTAGCCGTGAAAGCTTTAGGTCGGGTTTTTTTTTTTTTTTTTTTTTGCGAAAGATCTTATAGAGAGCGTGAGTGAAATGGAAACTTACAAATTATGATTTAAGGTGGACTTTTCTTTCTTTTCTTTTTTTTTTTGGCTTCATTACCATTTGAATGTTGGGGAAGATTTAAGCTTTTGATAAAGAATGCATGAATTCTCAATGAGTCCTCCTGCTTCCCACTAAACCATGATGTCAGCCTGATTTCCACCAAATTACTACAACAATCTCATTTCCTCCTTTTGATGCCCAGATTAAGAAAGTTCCCTCCATGTTCTTAAACTGCTCCTTTATTTTTTTAATAATAATAATACTTATTATTATTATTTTCTAATCCAATCATCCCTCATTATGCAAAGCTTTATTGCTTAATTACACCTCTGATACGACTATAGAGTTAAAGTGATCTGCAAATGAAGGTTTGGATTTACTTTTCTGAAAAGGGAAACGCTTAATAATCGGTGTGAGTTACTGACTCCTGAAGGCTGCGATTAGAAGTAAATGATCAACCCAACTTCATGATTCGAGATAATGGAGTCTTAGAAAATGCTTTGCGACTGTACGGATATGGTTACAGAATACTTCTGGGTGGCGTATCAGGTGGGTTGATGTGGGTGTTTATTCAGTGGTTAGCATGGAAAACTCTCGGCGCTGATTATCATTTCAAACTAAAATGGTGCATAGCAGAAAATAAATTGTATAATTAATAATAATTCTATGTGCATTTGTATGAATGTACGGCTTTGGAAAGTTCTGACAAGTTGAAGCAGAAAGCATGCCCGCTCTGCTGCCCTTGGATAACCTACTCTCTCCACAATTTGTGTCCTGATTTTCTATGAAAATCGACTTTTTTGGAAATCAGCACTATTTAAAAGCACACTCTCTCAATCTATTCTTATATCAGATTTCAGAGCTCCATGATATAATGCATTTACAGCATGAAGCAAGCACACGTTTTCTTTTAATTCTTTAACAACACGCAGTTGCATTCAAACTGTTTCCCATAACCACAAATAGCTCGCCTTGCTCTAGGCATATCCTGACTCCCATTGCATATATGTTATTTAAATACAGGCAAATGATCAGGCTCCTTTGCATGATGCTGTTCAATAAGTTAGGCACTGATAGTCTGTTGTATCACATCACAAAACATGCCTTGTTAAACACGGTGGCATCTCGTAAGGAGGGGATAAAGAGTCTTTGACTAACTGTTTGGGAATTTCGGCTCTGCTTGTGAAAACTTTAGGGCAACATTTACACAATACATCACCTCCCACCCCACCACCATCATCCCGGCCCAACTCCTCCGGTCAACAAATTACACACACACATACAAGTGATCCAGAAGGAAAGCATTCCAATCATATCATTGCATTATGAATGATTATGCATGGTGTTGTGGAAGTGGAAGTGCTGGAGCGAAAACACACGCAAAGACAAATCCAAGCTGACACTCTTAAATCAGAGGTTAAATGTGTTCTCATAGCCTCTCCTTCATTCGACATGCATCTCTACAGCATCAATATGGAAGCAAAAAAGTGATTGCAACTTCTACACAATTTGTCTAGTTTGTTGTTGTTGTTGTTGATTGTTGAAGGACTGGAGTCTGGAGTGCGCACCTGCTCCATTAGGATGCTCATTTTAGTCTACAACTCATGCAAGACTATTGCTCTGAGAATGCTCTCTTCTTTAAATCAAGCTAAAATGTACCAGGGTTTAAAAGGTTGCACGTGCATCAAGAGGGAAAAAAAAATCCATGAATGCATTCAATATCATAATGAGATTATGACTCATTTATTATATAATAATAATAATAATAATAATAATAATAATAATAATAATGATTTTTTTATTTTTTTTTTTTTTAGTCTTTATCCAGAAAGAAGTTTGGCACTCTACCTAACCAAATGGTACAATAGACAATAAAGTTGGGACATTCTAAAGATCAATGAGTCTTGCATGGTTTTTGTCGCGCGTGTTCGTTTCTAGTGTGCGCGTGGCTGAAGAGAATAGAAGTGCGCGAAGGCGCGCGAAAGCAACTTTGCGCAAAAAGCGACTCGCAGCATCCCGTCTCACCTTGTTGTAGCTGTAGTAGCCGGAGCAGTGGGAGAAATCCATGTTCTGTGGATCTCCAGGAATGGAAGTCCCCCCTGAGGACGGATAAAATCGTACATCCATGTTTTTCCCCCCTCTGTGTCTCTGTGTCTCTCTCTATATGTGTCTCTTGGAAAAGCGCAGCTGCACCACGACCAGGTTCTGCGCTGTGCTGCCTTCTTTCCTTTACGATCCTCAAAAGCTGGAGTGTCACAGTAAGGCAAGAAGGAAGTGCTTCAGGTTTAAAAAAAAAAAAAAAAAGTTTTTTTTTTTTTTAATAATCCCGATTTATTAATTTTTCGATCCGGCGCGCGCGGAGAGGTGCGGGACACAAAAGGAGGCAAAAATGTGAGATATATATATATATATATAGACAGAGATAGATATAGATATAGATAAAACCCCGAAAACACACCGTGCTGTCCTTCTTTCAGTGTGTCCTTCTTTACAGTCAGTCCTTTCACAGCATCAGATGTAAATCAAACTCATCCGACTCTGATAAAAGTTGTCTTTAAAACACAACCAAAACGCACCCGTTCCTCAGGACACCTCTCTCCGGCAGCATTATCCTCCAATGTCTGGCTTTTTTTTTCCTCTGGCAGAAAGAATCGAAACAAAGATAAGAAAAAAACAAACACACATACACTTCCGTACAGTTTTTTTTTTTTTTACAGATGAATTATGCCGCCGGGTTTCAGGGGATCAGAGATAACCAATAGTCTTCTTGTTAACATCAGCCTACATCAAGCTGTGTGTTTTTAAGCGTAATGAAGAAGAGGAGCGTGCGGCCAACCGCGACCACGCCCCGCGCCCGGCTAGCCACGCCCACTGGGTAGGCACATACAGCTCGGTGGAACTGCGCGTCGGATGATTTCAGTAAGAGAATATCAACATCACTCCACTTCACCTCTCAAGACAGATTTCATGGGTGCCAATACTTGTGTTGTGCATCTGTTTCGGCATTCTGTTTGAAGCATTTATTATATTCTGTATGTCAAGGAAATGCAAATGCGATGAATAAAACTATTCTGGGAAAATCTGCGTGATGAAGAGAATGAATGAAATAAATAAAACTTGTTATAAATGAATAAATACAATTAATTAATTAAATAATATTACTAAATTAGTTATTTATTCCTACATTATTAATCAAATTATTAATCATTATTAGTCGAATGGAGTGAATGGTTGTTGGGAACACTGGTAGTCAATAAATGGTTATTGGGAGCAAATGGTGTCCAGTCATTAATCATTAGGACTGATTAGGAAAATTTGTATAATCCAACTTTTTGTTGGCGACACGGTGCCTTAGTGATTTACACTGTCGCTTTGCACCTCCGGGATCAGGGTTCGATTACCGCCTTGGAATTTTGAGTTTGCATGTTTCCCCTCATGCATGGTGGGTTTGCTTCAGGTACTCCAGTTTCCTTTCATAGTCCAAAGACATTGCCTATAGTGCGTGCCCTAAGTATTCTGGGATAGGCTCTATGCGCCCCTTCCCGAACCCAGACCCCTGTATACAGGATTAATCAGTTTAAATGATGAGAGTTAGATAGAACTTTATTCAGGAGGAAATTAGCTAATGCACACTTAAATTATGTCATATGTTAATTAAAATTCTTGATAAATAAAAATAATTCTTGATAGCAGTCCTTACTAATTGGTCACTGTGATATTGTGATATTGATCACTGTGATATTGATAAGTGATTGGTCACTAAGAATAATAGCGATCAGTGATAAAGTTTTTGGAAGAATGTGTCTCAGTAATGGTTCAAATCCCAGGCAATGCTCAAAACCCAGCCACTAGATGCAGTGCATCCAGATAGAACGGATTGCATCAGGAGCGGATTGCATCTAGTGTCAGGGTGTGAACTTTACGTCAGCATCAACAGTATTTTTGGGAAGTGGTAGCTCAGCATGTTAAGGCTCTGGGTTTCTGATCAGAAAGTCAGCGGTTCATTTAGAATTTCACTGTCAAGTAATGTGTATGTGACAAAGGCTTAACTTAACTTAATTAGGTGTTGGGAATAATAATGATCAGGAATTGGTCATTGGGAACACTGGTAATCAATGAGTGGTTATTGGGAACAATGGTGAGTAGTGTTTAAAGATGTTTAAAGATGTACAAGGAAAATGAACTCAACAAACACACACACATAATGTATGTACAGTATATTCTGTATATATACATACAGGGCTGATTATATATTTATATACTGTATATATGCATTAGCTGCTCTTTCAGCACTGCAACTCTGAATACAACTGTGATAAACTTTTTACTCAGTGTTAAATTGAGCCTCAGGTTTCTGCTGTGTACAATAATGGGTGAAAACTCAGGTTTACGGGACACTTTTTTATACCAAACTGTCGTGATCTATTTAAATGATTTCCTGGCTTCGCAAATCCGAGGCAGATTATTTGCATGCGAATCAGCCGTTTCCTTTTCCGCCTTTCCAAACACGACTAAACCTTGTTGTAAATATAATACATGAAGCTGAATACTTATTAGCTTTAATATTAATCTATGTTACACTGGTTTCAAAATAGAGCATTCATAGTGCTGTGAAAAGATAGTTAGGTGAAGATTTATTTTAGCTGGGAAGTTTGTCATACTCGCCATGTTAGCACAAGTTTGTTGGGTGGGGAATGTTAAGAAAGAATTCTGTGAATTTTACATAAACTCAGTATAATCCCCAGAGAGAGAGAGAGAGAGAGAGAGAGAGAGAGAGAGAGAGAGAGAGAGCATGCTTGCTAATCCAGCATTCTCTCTGTTGATATCATTCCCTAATGTGACCACAAGGGGCAGAGAAATGAAATGTAAGCTGCACAGGGCTGATTATCATTTCATAAACTCACTTTGGTAATGTAGACCTTCTCTATGAGGTTATAATAGACTTTGGCAAATAACAGACAATGGATTTCTCAGATTTACAACTAGGGATCCCTATTCAGTGTCAAAGAACATTTCATGAGCCTTGCTATGAGTGTAGCATAAACTTATTTTATGAATACGAACCAAATGTTTAAATGTCAAGCATATAAGTCCTGATTAGTGCTTAGTAATTAAACCAGGAATATTATGTCTAACACTTAAGCTGTTTTTAGGATTGTAAACTTTAAATTAGAAATCCAAAACTTTATGTAAGAATTATATAATCACCATGATTTTTGTCAAAAACCAGATTTAATGGGTGAGATAGTTGTGGATATGTTTAAATAATATTTATAAATATATACAGTAACAGTAGTCCAATACACACAATATACACATTTATCCACATGAATCCTAATAAAGCAAATACTTTATACTAATACACTGCTGTTTTAGGTTATAATAAAATAATCAAGTGACTTGTGACTATTGGACTACTGATCAAAAGGTCCCAGGTTCAAACCCCACAACCACCAAGTCAAGTTGCCACTGTAGGGACCCTAAGCAAGGCCCTTAACCCTCAACTGCTTAGATATGTATTGAGATAAAATGTAAAATGTAAGTCGCTCTGGATAAGGGTGTCTGCCAAATGCTGTAAATGTAAACATGTTTTATTCCATTTCAACCAGTTTAATGTTCGCCAATTAACTGTTTATATGTTTATGAACAAACATCTGTTCATTCTTTTTCTTAGGCATTGTTCCTTTTATTCTAGAGGTTATCACATCAGGTCATTTGATCCACAAGATCTGGCAGAGGTTTTACACTGGATGCCCTTTAGTTTCCTATACTATACTTGATCCCGGCACTACATGCAGTGACTGGGTTGTATGGGGTGTAGGGATAAAGGTCTTGCTTAAGGATCTAACAGTGTTGACCCGGCAGTGACATGGCTTGAACCCCCGGCCCATACCCCTGGTCCTTTTAATATCTGTTCTACAAGTCCACATAATGATGTGGAAAGTCCTTGAAACAAGTTAGTTCCTGCTATCACTTACATTATAGCGGCTATAAACAGTCGTTTTCTCACTAGCTTCTCTTTTTTTCTCTTTGTTGAGGTTAAAAGACAAAAGCACATTGTCATGTTACTGAGAAAAAGCAAACCGCAAGACTTTCCCGTGGAGGAAAGCCAATAGCTAGAGCTTTAAATCTAACTGTTAATCAGACACTAAGGCTGGAGACTTCTTCCATAAATGTTAAATGTATAGAACGTTTTATTATAAACATTTACCATATTGGACACATTTTTTTAATATATATACTGTATTGCTTCATAACATCTGTGTGAATAAAAGAAAGATTTTGTCTGTACATTGGTCAGAACTCACTCTTTCAATGATATCTTTACATTTTAAATATTGGAGGACCTGCAACCAGTCTCAGAAAAAATTCTGTCTGTACTGTATGTCTGTCTGTATATCTGTATATCTGTCCAGCTGATTTTGTCACAGCATCATGCCATACTGGCTCAACAGAATTTAACAAAACTTTGCCCGTCCTTCTGTATTTCGGTATAGTTTATCGTTAATATACAGAATATGTGGAACACACTGGAATGACCGTAATGCTCCTAACAAAGCACCCAAACAAACGCACAACACAGCATGGCTTACTCCAAAAAATATGTACTTTTAAAAACTGAATCTTCAAAGGTTGTATGGACAGATCATTGTATGTTTATTGTTCCTGCGGGAAGTTTAAAACCAGTTTGTCTCAGCAGTTGAAGATGAGGTCATGTAAAATACCTGGACTGATGGCATTATGCATTGAGTGAAAAGTAATGTGTTAAGTAAATGTGATGTTATATGTAATAATCTACTTTAAATAGGAGGAGTATTTGGCTGATGACGAAAGAAGTACAACTTTAGCATAAACAATAAACAAGTTAGACAGAGAGTTCTGCCGTACAGTAAGACAGGCAGACATTTACGTGGGCTTCAACCTGAAATAATAATTATATCACTGATTACATTAAAGCTGTTTATTTTTAGCTTTAACCTTTTAACTATTTCTAAAACCACTTTTTCCCACATCAATGACAGGTACTACCGCTAGTAACATATAAAAATATAAATCTTGCATTGGAGCTGCTGTTATAGACTGATCATAACGGAGAACTCAACAGTTCTGTGTTATTAAACAGATTAAAATGCAGAAAATTTATTAGCATTTGCTCTAAAGTACAGTAAATGTTTTAACATCCCAAAAGCTGGACAGTGAAAATCGACTGATGAAATTAAACATGGCATCGCCGGCTCTTGGATGAGTGTGTGTACTGTTCTTGAACATATTTGCCTTGAAATATTTACTAGCCAAAGAAATCAAGTCCTCTGCCAATTCACAACTCAACCTGTGCCTCTAATATAATATTTACAATGAGACTCCCAGTTGTTCTAAAGCCTGTATGCAAATCCTCAGGATTCTGTGTTAAGGGACTGAAACTCAGACGTTACAGCAGTAAAGCACTGATGAGTCATGACATCTGGAAAGGATTACTGTATGTTTGAAGAAAGCCAACGGACACCTATAACTCACGCCACCTCTTTCAAACTGTGAAACCTGGATCATTATTGGTGTTAACAGCATCACTGCAAATTCAGATTTTTTTTACTAAATGATACATGAAGTGAGGCATTATGATTTACACCAAAGCACTGCTGAATTCTTAAAACTGATTAGGTAGAAGGTTAATGTTCTTAATTCAACTGCAAATCACAGTGATACATGATATATTTGTGCTTTTTATTCAGTTAATTTTATTAAGTCAACCGGGAGATGTAGGAATATATGGAATATTACATTCCATTTCACACAGAAACACCTTAAGGTTTTTGAATACAGAACCACGGTTTACATGTGCTGTGCGTCCCTGTGCGTATATACATACATACACAGGGTCAGCCAAAAAATTTATACACACCTCAGGAAAAGAAAAACTTTTATAAATATTGTAATATTAAATGTATTTCTATACTGTACATAAAAATATTATGAGTTAATAATTATATTATTACTTTTATATACATCGTACTATTTTTGACTATATACATATCATAAATGATATACACATATATTCATATATATACAGTATATAAGTTTATATACAAGTTTACATGTTAAAGACTGTACTTTTAATTAAACTTTTAAATAAAAACTTGTGTGGAGGAACAGTAAACACTCTCATTGCTAAAGTCTATTCTTATTTAACAACTACTAATGTATAACCTTTTGACCTTTATGAAAGAAGACTTTGACTAGTGTCAAAACTTTTACATACACTATTTGAAGGGAAAACACTAATGCTAAAGTTACACCCAGTTCTCACTTTGACAGTTTTTGTTGTTAGTTTTATGACTTTGACCTTTGGTGTAGCAACACAGCAGTGATTTAAACAATACTTTACATTACACCACTTTTCAGACAAAAAATTATAATCTATCCAGTTTAATCTGAAAAAATAGAAACAAGTATGACAGTTACATACAAACAAGTGCTGTATTAGTTTGGAAGGTCCCAGGTTCAAATCCCAGCACCACCAAGTTCCTGCTGTTGACGTCTCCAATGTACAATTAGATAAAAATGTAAGTCGCTCTAGATGACGATGCCTGCCAAATGCCATACATGTAAACATTTTCTAACTTGCAGACCACAACCACGAGATGTTTGACTACCGGTGACTACGAAAGTCTATAAATGGCCGTGTACTGTATATAGTAGGTCTGTGTAAACATATTGCTGGACCTATGGCAGAACTACAGGTCTTAATAATCCATAGCTGTAACCATGCTGGGAAACTGCTCACCCTGACATACACAGGTAAGCCACAGTCCAACCATATGCGATATATTATGATTTTTCACTTTATATAAAAAAAAACTGTGGGCTTTATGAGCTGTATTATTTAATTCTTATCAGTTTTTCCAAAAAAAGGAAAAAAAGAGATAAAAAAAAACTCTATGCATGTTTATGAAAACTAGTTTTAGCAAATTGCCAATATGGAACTGAAATCTGTAAACATAAACAAATTGAAACTGATAAACCACATTAGGTTGCTTTAATTATATAAGACACTGTGTGTCTATTGAGAAATCATATACCGAGACAGAATTGCCTCTGATACGGTTTATGAACTGATTTTTATGAATGTTTTGCTTCATTACCGGTGTGTGTGTATGTGTGTTTGTGTGTGAATACACGGGTAAACATGTCTGCACTGGTATTTGTTCCAGGGCACACTCTGTATTGTTCAATGTTCTCATTTACACAAATAAAAACAAGGTTGTAGGAACATTTCCCAAAAAAGAAGAAAAGAAAAAAAAATGAAAACAGTATGAAAATGAGAATCCAAACTTACAGAAACTTATCAGCTCGAGCGATCGTTGAACCGAATGATCCTAAAACCGTATGTTCTGTTAACTGGGTGAACCGCTCAGATGCCACATGACACTAATATCATACAGACTCGTTTGGTTCAATACCCCTGGCCTGGTCCCGCTTCCTCTCCCACTTCATCCAAAGTCAAGAGTGAGTGAATGATTTAGGCCGTGATTTTGTGCAGCCAGTCTGAGCGTGCCAAGGTTTAATTAAATAGCACAGGATCGTATTCAATCTCACAAATGAGAGCAAATCCCTAATAGCATTCTAATAACTGGAGGATATATCCTCCCCTTTGGGCTCTACATGCCATATTACATCTATGCCATTTGTAGTGGTGCCAATTTCATCTTAATATATTCCCTGCATAGCCTTCATACTTAAAGGCATAAAAAAAAAAAACTCAATTGCTGTTTCGTAATTGAGACGGTCCAAGGGGGCAACAGCCGGGTACAGGTTATGTATTATGCATATTATAAGGATTGCTATGTATTACTGTTACTTGACGTATACTACTATATGAATTTAAATGTGGAAAATCTATGGGATAAATGAAATCCAGTCATAAAAAAACAACATCAACAACAAGGCATGCTGGGAAATCTGTTATAATTCATATTTCACTTCAGCGCTATCTCTATGTAGAGTAAATATCACACGGCAGAGCCGAAAATGTAATTGTAGTTCTTATCTTTGTGTCAAAATGTGTATCCGTGTGAAGCAATACACCTTGTACACTAATACACTGTAGTCTCTTACACACACACACACACACACACACAAACACAATAACAGAAAGAAATGATCCTCCAGCTCTAAATAAGCCATATGGTGTTATTGAATCGGATATGTTCGGTTATGAATACCCAGTTGCTGCTACACGAATTAGCACCTTTGATTCACTGTTGTTATTTATTTCCGTATGTAATGTTGTTTGGCTGCACAGTGAGGACTGGAGAGAGAGAGGGAGAGGGCTGGGGGTGGGGTGGGGGGTGTGGAGGGGGGCACTGAATTAATTTCCTCTCCAAGGGTTTGGTGTCAGTGTTGGAGCAGGAATGAATTATGCCGCGCACACACAATGTGTCATTTCCTCTCTGCCGGGCCGCATTGTCACCATTTGGTAACCTGAAAACAAATTATCATCCGTTGGCACGAGTTCAGATTCAATTATAGCAGCCCGCAGTAATTATGTGGAGGAATAAAGGAATAATAAATGCAAAATAATTTATTAACCTAATAATCTTTATTTATGCACCCCTTGTATTACGCGATCTCTCCATTGCGGTGGGAAATTAGACCGCGCGGCTGACGATGCACAGAGCACTCGGGTCTGAAAAAGATCTTTGGAACACCAGACCCAAATCAAGGATGAGTTGAAATATAGTTAGAACTGCTAAGATTGCATTGTTTTGGGCCAAAATTTGGTAAATTACATATATAAAAAAACATAAATAAATAAATAAATTCAAAGAATGTTTTGTCATACATACTGTCAAACTGTATATGCCAAATGTGTGTGTGTGTGTGTGTGTGTGTGTGTGTGTGTGTGTGTGTGTGTGTGTGTGTTTAATGACAACACCCAATATCATCACTGCCAGGTCCTTTGATTAAAATTTTGATTGATTAAAAAAAAAAAAAGAAGAAGAAGAAATGCATTAAGTAGCCAGTGAACAGAGCCTGTGATGGCTTTAACAAGGCTGTGACATAATCAGATATCTATTATTCATTCATTCAATTATTTATTCATTATTTGTCTTCAGTATGTGGTTTATCCTGGCCAGGAAAGTGATAGATCCAGAACATGTTCCAGGATCTCACCCTCACACAATCCTACACACCACACTGTCCTTTTTATTATTATTATTATTATTATTATTATTATTATCATTATTATTATTATTATTATCATTATTATTATTATTATCATTATTATTATTATTATCATTATTATTTTTTATATTCAGATGCCCTAGGACACGCAAACACAGGCAGTATTACAAGCCCAGGATCATGGCCCGATCCAGCCAGTATGTATTATATTAACACAATTCCATATGATAGTAGAGTGACTCTGCTTCAAATAGGCTAGACGTGTCCTGGTGTCAGTGTCCTTTTGTTCCATTTCGAAAGAAAATACAGCATCGTGTTTCCAATTTGAGCGTGACATGAACAACTGTATAGAAAAATCATATAGTACTCGATCTCAGGAAATAAAAGACCCCTCACACCTTCCCCTCCCCACAACCTGACCTCCATTTCAAGGTTGATTTCAGACATATTGGAAACCCTGGGGTTAGTTCTGATATTTAAAAGATGCAATTGTTTTAATCGTGTGAAAATGGAAAAATCTGGAAAATATGAATGGTTGGAAATGATTTATTGTCTGATCATATCATATACACCAACCTGGCACATGTTATGTTTATTAATAATAATAATTTGTATTATTCATAATGGCAGCACACTGGCTTATGGTTAGCACTGTCGATTTGCACCTCCAGGGTCTGTGTTCTATTCCCGCCTCGGGGTCTGTGTATGGAGTTTGCATGTTCTTTCCGTGCATGGCGAGTTTTCTCTGGGTACTCCGGTTTTCCTCCCATGCAGACATGCAGATTAGCGTTCTGTAGTGTGTGAATGCGCATGTGGATGTGTGTACGTGTGTGCACTTTACGATAGATTGGCACCCCGTCCAGGGAGTACTCTGCCTCGTGCCCTAAGTCTCCTGGGATGGGCTCCAGGCCCCCCGTGATCCTGTATACAGAATAAAGTGGGGTATACAGCGATGAGTTAGTGAGTCATAATAAATAATAATAATAATAATAGTTTAAGGATTTTGAAAAGGCAGACTAGAAACGACTAGCTGTCTTGATTGAACCTACATGCTCTCACACTCTCACATTGATGATGAGATGGATATATGTTTTAGTCATGTAAACACTGGATCCGATATTTTCTCTCCTGATAGAATACATACGGTATATTCTTTCGGTACATGCTTGCTACAAAACGTGACGAGGGTCTGGGAAGGAAATTTCACTTCCAATCCATAATCGGTAAGAAAAACAACTCTCTCTTAACACTCTCTAATTCAGATTAGAGATCTAACTCAGGAACACTGACTGGCTAAAATGTCACATGTAGTAAAGTGTCTAACAAATCACAGATCAGACCAAAATTCTTGTAACCAATCATAATAGTGGGGTTTATCAGATTTAAAAGATGGAAAGCATAACCTAAACCTGAAGAAAAAAAACTTGTTATATTTATATTCAGAGATGCTTTTTTATTACTTATTTGTCACAATGAAACAATCCCCCCCCCCTATATTCCAGTTAGGAAGTTGGGATCAAAACACAACCAGGATGCAGTACAGCTGGAGCAGATAGTGTTAAGGGCCATGCTCAAGGGTTCAACAGTGGTAACTTGCTGGTGCTGGGGCTGGAACCCCCGACATTCCGATCAGTAATTTACAGCCTTAGCCGATTGAGCCACCGCTGTCCATGCCTGCCATAAATAAACTAAGCACTAGAACACTGTAATATGAACTTAATTTGGTCTTCAACAACGTGGCATGGAGGCGGCACGGTGGTGTAGTGGTTAGCACTGTCGCTTTGCGCATCCAGGGTCCGGGTTCGATTCCCATCTCTATGTGTATGGAGTTTGCATGTTCTCCCTGTGCTTGGTGGGTTTCCTCCGGGTACTCCGGTTTCCTCCTACAGTCCAAAGACCTGCAGATTTGTCAATTGCCATTCCCAAACTGCCTGTAGTGTGTGTATAGGTGTGTGTTCCCTGAGAACACTGCCTCATGCCCTAGATCTCCTGGGATAGGCCCCAGGCTCCTCGCAACCCTGAATGAGTGAGTGAGTGAACATGGCATGGACCTGCCATGGTCATAACACATGTGGGAACTGCATTGACTCCATCTGATCTTTCCCGTCTGCACGGTTTTTAATATGTGGTATGTTAAAAAAAATCACTAAGAGGTGTTACTTTCGGCTGGTCGTTGCTGTTGTTACTACATCCTTATTAAGTTCATCTTGTGTCTCGCTTCCTGCGTGCTCACCTGACCAAAAGGCAAGGAAAACAAAACTACGTCCTTACCGGTTTCTTCTGAGTTCTTGACAAGTTGTACAAGTTCTTGTCGTATCCAACCAATTTTCAATTCAATTCAATTCTGTTTATATAGCACTTTTAACAATGTTCATTGTCTCAAAGCAGCTTCACAAAAATGAAAAGAAAATTTGAAATGCAAATTTATGGTAGATAATTTATTATTTACTTGTTTTATTAAATTTTCTATTACATAAAATAAATACCGACTTGCAGATGCTGTAGACATGGAGAAAAACTTTAATTTTTGTAGTGCTGATTTGATTATTGACTCTGAAAGGTTGTACTGTAGTTTTGACGAAATGAGCAATAGAGAAAAGGCAAGGCAGACTTCAATCAAACAAGAGTAAATTTACTCTGTTCCACAGGACTATTTTTCGAGCAAATAACAATGTTTTTGTAGAGTCAAACCATTACAGCCAGGAAGTGTGTCATTTTCTCTCTGTCTCTCTGCTCAAAAAAATAAATAAATAAATGAGAGAGAATGCTGCAGTGTAAATTCACCAGCTTTGCATTTTATGTTGCAGTCTTGGGAGCTGTTGCCTTTATGATGGCATTCAGTAATGATGAGAGAATAAAGATTAAACCTCTGTGTGCACTCCCAGCTCTCTCGCTCTTAAGATTACATTGCTGAATCGTATAACAACATTGCATTAAGACTACACTTTCCTCTCCGAATGCACCACATATTTATTCACAGCAAAGCCTATGAATTATTCATTGTTTTTTTTTGTGTGTGGTTGTTCTTGAATAGACGGATATTGAACATTCATATTTGTACCAGGGTTTGCAGAAAACACACATAGAGTAGCAGTTAAATGTTATTATCCCTCTTGACCAGGTGGTTGGACATCTCATACATTTACAGTGCATTTTATATATCATCATCATCATCATCATCATCATCATCTATAACGCTTTATCCTGTATACAGGGCCGCAAGAGGGCTGGAGCCTATCCCAGGAGACTTAGGGCACGAGGCGGGGTACACCCTTGATGGGATGCCAATCCATCGCATGGCACACACTCACGGGTAATTTTGGAAGAGCAATTAGAATAATCTCCATGTCTTTGGTTTGTGGGTGGAAACCGGAGTACCTGGAGGAAACCCACCAAGCACGGGGAGAACATGCACACAGAGAGATTTTGTAACTGTAGCTACTATGACAAAGGCTGCAAAACAGCAGCTCTTGTGGAATGTTTCCCATCAGCAGTGGTCAGGACCTACCCAAAGTTCTCCAAGGAAGGAAAACCAGTGAACCAGTGACAGGATCATGGGTGGCCAAGGTTCACTGATGAGTGCGGGGAGTGAAGGTTGGTCCAATCCAACAGAAGGCAGGGTACTGTAACTTGTTGAAAAGGTTAATGCTGGTTCCCATAGAAAGGTTTCAAAACCCAGAGTGAACTGCTGTTTGGTGACAAAAGGGAAGACTTATTCAAAATGTCCAATCGTTTTATTGGTAGTGTGTTTATATACATACGGTCATGTTCAAAAGTTAATACTCCGTCCTTTTTAATTCTACATTTTAAATGAAAAACATAATAAAAAATTAGGATGTCTCAGTATTAGACAAATACAACCTTAGACGAACAACAGCATCTAACCTTTTTCACTGTGCCATTATTTATTTAACAAAAAGAAGCAAAAAAAAACTAAACAAAACACGCTAGTACCCCCTTACATGCTCCCAGAGAACTTAACAGGGTAAGTTGCAGCCAGGTGTTGCTAATCATCAGCCTTTGATTAATTAATCATCAGCAGGTGTGCAGACTGTTATAAAAGCAGAAGTTTTGGCAAGTTACTGTTTTAGAGGATTCAGGTGTGTGTTAACACAATGCCAAGAGGAAAAGTCATGAGCAATGGTCTTAGAAAAGCAATTGTTGCTGCACACCAATCTGGAAAGGGTTATAAAGCACTTTCCAACAAGTTAAAGTTTAACATTGTACAGTGAGAAACTGGTGCGCAGTCATGCTGGAACAGGAAGGGGACGTCCCCCAAACTGTTCCAACAAAGTTAGGAGCATGAAATTGTCCAAAATGTCTTGGTACTGTATGCTGACACATTGAAGTTCTTTTCACTGGGAGTATGGGGCGGGGCCCAACTCCTGAAAAACAACCCCATACCAGTTCCAACATGACGGCGCACCAGTGCACAAAGCAATGTTCATAAAGAGATGGATGTGCGAGTTTGGTGTGGAAAAACTTGACTGGCCTGCACCTTGATCCTGACCTCAACCTGATAGAACACCTCTGGGATGAAATAGTGTGGAGACTGAGAGACAGGTCTTCTCGTCCAACATCAGTGTCCGACCTCACAAATGCACTTTTACGAAGATTGGTCAAAAATTCCCCCCCAAAAAACGACTAAATCTTGCGGAAAGCCTTCACGGATGAGTTGAAGCTGTTATATCTGCAAAGGGGGCGAAGCCGACATCTTACTAAACCCTATGGATTAAGAATTGGATCTTACACAATTTCATATGCATGTGAAGGTAGGCGAGCGAATATTTTTGTCAATATACAGTAGTGCATATAGATATAAATGTGTGTGTGTGTGTATATATTGTAAGGCCTTGTTTGTTCGGTTGATTAGTAATTATCAAGCTTCAACCAGGAAAAAAACATGCATTTATGAGCCGCCAGTTCTGCAACAGCACTCAAAGACAGCATCAGTCTGCGGAGTAATTAGTGTGGAGCTTTGATGAATTTGTGCACTACTACATTATATTATTCTCAATTAAAACCTGTCTTCCACGGCATTAGTCATTTTAATGCTCCTCATTCATACTAATTAGCAAGAGCCTCTGTTGCCTCCGAGCTGAAGAGGACATTTCAGTATCCCATTAACTGATGCAGAGATATCACGTGATTGACATCCTGTGAAACGTGGTAAGTAATTACATTATATGGCTCAGTGTGTTCCTTATTCTCAATGTAATGGCATATTTCATGATTGCATGTCCATCGCTGTCACAATTCTTTATTCCTTTCTTTCTCTTCTTTAGTCCACACAGATAAAGAGACACCTGTAGCCTACAAATCTGTTTGGATTTTAGAAACAATAAAGTCTGGAAGCTATACACATCCAAAAAAACAAGACCTCGGTTTCAGGTCACTATAAACAATCATGGTGGATTATCCATTCTTCTTCTTCTTCTTCTTCTTCTTCAACTTTTTTTATTAACAAATGGAACTGGAAATGCTAAACCATTAATCACCTGCCTCATGTTAACCACCAGCTAATTTTCATACAAGTTCAAATTTCTTAAGAACTACTAATTACACAAATGCAAACAGAGAGGCATTCTGTGCTACGCAGTAATTTGCATCCTCAGGGATTTATGGGCAGAAAATATAATGTATGTACCAAACAAGAAATTTGAATGCCATGCAAAGTTCAAGCATTTCATAAATCCAGACGACAGACATGGACCAGCTCTAAGTGACTCCCTCCCACCACCCCGATCACTTGCCCACCTGTTCACTTGCGCACAAAAGAAAACCATTAAAAATAATATCATATTCATACAGTATTCAGTATGCATGCATAGATTACAACACTTTGAACCAAAGTACAGTATACTAAAGATACCGATCACCTCTGGTGGTATGAACTCTTAAACAAGCTTGAACTTTGAAGTGCTTATAAAGGAGGATGAATGGAAAACAAATCTTCATTACAGCCTCATGTCATTATGAATATCCAGTAATACTCTACGGACTAAACAATGCAACTTTCTGTTCTGGATGTTTATTTACAACATTCCCAGAGACGAGCTCAGACAATGTGTGATTTATTTTTGTGCCTACAATGATGACACATTAATCTGGTCCAGTTTCCTAACCCAACTTTCAACGTGGCAAAGCCGTGATTAGAAGAACGCGGTGTTAAACAAATTCATTAGAAAGCACTTATGAAACTAATGATTGAAGAATGTGTTTATTCTAGGGGATAAACACATGATTTTGAATTGAGTGTGTTTTTTCCATATACTGTACTGTACTATGCAACTTTTTTTTTAGCACTTCTGATAAGAACGGGGCATCCGTTAAAAAATAATAATAAGCCTCCTATTGCTACACGTTGCATTTCTGTTTCTCATGTCTTTAGGGAAGCAATCAAACTAAAATCTTTTTCTTTTCTTGATTATAATGTCTTAGTTTCATACAGTATAGCAATAATTTACTGTTGGTTTTGTGCCATTGTTTGCACCGCACTCCATTCATGGAGTGTTACAAATATTTATAATTCCCCCAAGCTTTTTAAACAAAAAGATGGATACCTGTTTTGTTATCTGTTGAAAATATGTTGTACTGAATAGAATAAAAAAACACCTGGTTAATGATAAAACCATCTACTGAACATTTCTTCATATTCAACCTGTTCTCCCAGTATTTGCGTATGTAAAGGAGACATACGATAAAATTTGCATGGACACAATGCTTGTACGAGGGGCGTTCATGTTAAACCATGACTTAACCGGAATAAAATTTCCCATGAATGAAGGTTGTAAATCCGATTGACATTTACAGAAAACGTTGATGATGAGACTATTAGTCACAAACATTTAAAACATTTTAAAAAGTCTGTATGTCTGTGAATGCCCATCCCTGGCACGGAGACTACTACAATCGTTCTCGTAAACATTCAGCGAGTGGAACTCCTGATTCTTGGAAATCAAGCTTGTGGAAGAGACATTTGTTTGTACTGTAGGAACTGTACACACAATCATTTTCCAACACCACTTATACGTTACAGGAACTCAGCTGGGAGTTATTGGCACATTCACCCGCACAAGCCGTTTCCACATGTTTGGGTCATTAAAGGAATTCCTGGGAGGCCAGTGTTTCAGACATGAAGCAAGCAGTCTGATCCTGGCCTGGATTACTGAAAAAAACTTTCTACCTTGATGTTATCCAAGCACTGGTGAAATACTGGGAAAAGTGCATTGGTGTAGCAGGAAATTATATAGAGAAATAAAATGAGTTTTTACTCTAATTAAAGGTGTTCTGTTATTCTGCACAATCAAAAATTCTGATTTGACTTGAACACACATCTTAGGTTGCTTATAGACAAAATATGGAGTAGGGTTATTAAACTCAGGTATTTGTCCTGTTACAG
>JAQQZT010000023.1:4708549-4724469 GCA_030068275.1 Clarias platycephalus
TAGCACCTTGGTCCTGGAGGAATGTTGTTTCGTTTCACTGTGTACTAACTGTATATGGTTGAAGTGACAATAAAGCCAACTTGAATTAAATACTTTTAAACTCATACCCACTGTATGGTGCCTTTTTTTTTTTTTGTCCCATGATAATGTTGACCTTTGCATGAAATTGCCCTAAAACGCCTCTCAGATGCCTCAAAAAATCTCCAAACCTCCAGAAGCATTTTCTACATGTGGGTAATTTTCTATTCTAAAAAAGAAAAAGAACCTTAGAAATGTGTGTAACCTATCTGATTGATTCACAGAATGAATCAAATCACTAAATTCCTTATTATATGGATTTGTTGAAACTTTTGATTAACGCATCATTACAAGTTTCATACTCAGAATAATGCACAGGTGTACAATATTCAGACTTAATACTATGCATAAACATTACTATTTTAAATTACAATCCTTGTACTGGGGCTTTATTTATAATTTGCATAAAGCTCACAATTCTAGTTTCCTCTTAATAATTGCAAGAGCATTACCCAGAAGGATATCTTAATAAAGAGTAAAAGAACAATTTGATTGCTATTTTGCTTTGCTCTGCTTGACTTCCTCTCAGTAGGATAACCTCAGGGATATTACGTTAAATGCTAAATGGCTATGTACCTGATTATGGCCTTTTCTTTTTGCACATCTGAGATGCCTTGTATGGCTGCTGAATGCAAATTAAGCTTTCTTTACTAATGAGCTTTCGTTAGCTGGATAGGACACAGCTAGTGGGGAAGGGTTAACTAGAGCCATGGCAGAGGCTTTTTTTGGCTAATTTGCCAAGTAGTTACCGCTGACACTGACAGACTCGTTGAATACAGGGCTTCGTGGCCTGTTACGGACCACAGATGGGCCTGTCTGAGTGCAAGGAACAGGCTTCGCTCCACAGGGTTTTTTAAACGCCTTTAGACAAAACTCATGGCAAGCTGGAAAGTAGAAAATGTCAATTAGCGACATAGGAAGAGGCTGTGAATGTAATGTACTATACAATGAGATTGGTCTCGAGATTGTATTCTGTAACTTATTAACCTCTGCGTATATGTGATGTTTAAAAGTGTTAAATTATGGGGAGATGCCCGTCTTGCTCATTTCTGAATATTAAAATGATGTGGGGTTAATTCAAACTGTAAACCAATTACTGATTGAATATGATGTTTTTATGCTACAGCACTGTTGGAGGTTTCATTCAGAAGATGTTTCAGTTATAGTAAAGCTCTGATAGTGGATCCAGCTTCCTGGTTTGTATGAACACCATCATGGATGGATGGATGGATGGATGGATGCATACTCTTCATACATACATACATACATACATACATACAGTACATGCATACATACATACATACAGTACATGCATACATTCATTCATACTTCCAGGTGGATGATCCAATTAAATTGATGTAAATAGTGTGTAATTTGTTTTGTAAGGAGTCTCCAGTGTCAACCATATGTAACGCCATTTCTTTACATTTTCTAACTTTGCCAGTTTCCTAGTAATATGACAAATTGTCATGTGTTTTAACTTCAAGAGACAGAAATTGAGAGAGAGGCTGGTGAGGGGACAAAAATTTATAGCTGCCATAAGTAATAACAGGAACCAACTTGTTTTTGTTCATAGATGTTCCATAACATTGGCCATACCTACAGTATACACAAGGGTATATTCAGTATCCACAGAATTTACACACTCCAAGAGATTTTATTTTGTTTTTAATAGCCTGTTACACATTAACTTTTAAGAGCAACACCAAAACAGCATGCTTTACATATCCCACTTTTATAAAATCACTGGTGTTCCAGTATTTGTAAATACTGTAGCATATGTTCTGTTTCATCCATGCATCCATCTAGGAGCCTCTGTAGTCCAACTAGGAACCATGGAGGTGGGGATTTACCATCGTATTTATTTCAATTTTAGGACCTCTGGTCAACATTCACCTACTATGGCCAATTTGGGAACACCAATTAGCCTAATCTGCATGTCTGTGGGCTGAGGGAGGAAACCGGAGTCCTTGGAGGAAACCCACCAAGCTCTTGGAAAACATGCAAACTCTCTATGCACGCAGACCCAAGGCGGGAATCAAACACGGACCCTGACGGTGCACCGTGCCTTTTTCTGTTGACTTGCCGGTCCCAAGTCCGGATAAAATGGGAGGGTTGCGTCAGGAAGGGCATCCGGCGTAAAACCTGTGCCAAGTTGTTATGCGCCCCTTGCCGGGAGCAGCCGAAAGACCAACAACAACATAGCAACAACATAAATTGTTAATTTCTTCTTTTACTCTTCCTCCTTTACATTGTGTATTTGCTTGATATTGCTCTCATCTGCAGTTACTTCTGCTTGCGGAGGATCAGTTAGACACAACCAAGTCTCTCACAGGGCCCGGGGATGGATGTTATTCTTTGCTTGGCAATTAAGTTGAATTGGGAAAGACAAGCACGTTATCATGTTTTATAACGTTCAGTAATTTAAATTCATTATTATATGATATATCAGGATGGAGGGGTGGGGTTGTACTGCCTGGTTTTGATTATTGCAGTGGGTTACAACACGCCCCGCCCCCCCCCCCCCTCCGTAAATTACTTCTATGACTATAGGAGAGAAAAAACGCATTACTTCATTCCTCCTGTGGCTGCTTTACATCGAGCCACATCACACAACGGAGAAATTCATTATTTTCCAATAATACTATGTGTTTTATTCTTTCCTTTAAGTCCAAGTGAAGAAGAACACATTCAATACTTTTAGAAAAACAAACGTTTACATTTGTCACCCGAAAAAGTAATTTTTTCCCTCTCTTTTAAGGTGAATACCTTACAGTCCTGCAAGCAACCCAACACCCCATTATTTCCCTTTAGGGAAAAAATAAAATCGTTAATCATCCAAAGAACTCTTGAGGAAACCCTTTTCTCTGGAAATGGATTCAAGCACATGAATTTGCTTTTAGAAAACCACAGGTTTATGTCACTGAAAGTAAACTACATCATTAGCAGTGTTAGTTCAGTGGTTCGAGTTCTGCACTAGCGGCCAGAAGGTTAGGAGTTTAAGTCCCAGGACAGTCACACAGTCACTGTTAGACCCTTAGCTGCTGAGCTATATTGCTCAGATAGAGGCTAATTCTAGAACCATTTATCCCTCTGTGGGAGTCCATAAACATCCTGTACAAAGCCTTAAAGGCTTCTAAGTAGAACCCTGTTAGGATCCCTTAACTATAAACTATCCATCCCAAGAACACTTGCACTTCTCATTGAAGTGAATTCAACATCTTTTGTGAATAAAATCAGTATCCACAAACATAGCTATATTTGGTGTGTGTGTGTGTTTTGTTGTTTTTATTTTTTTTCTCTTGAAGTTGATATTTAAGTTAACACGGGTCACAGTTGAAATATCCCTCAGATAAACTTTTTAATACCTCAAATTACCTCTGCTGAGCCATGCCTCTCTAATTAACACCAGCGCAGGGTGGAGCTAAGCAAGAAGGCAGGGGAGGATTTTTTATATGAAGTCACATTAGGAGAAACATCTAATATGCTTGGTCAAGAGACAGAAATAAGTGATTATTTATTTATTTTTGCACGCACACGCACACACACACACACACTGGGGACTCATCTAAAAGTCTAATACATGACTAAAAAGTAAAATTTATATATTAGGTCCCCTTTAAGCAACTTTATCTTATAGGAACTTTATCTATATACTGTAGGATTCATTGCTTGGGAGGAACGAAGAAGGCGTACACTTAGATTGGGTCACCAGTCCATAGCTGTCCACACACACACCCTTACACCTATGGTAATTTATCATGGCCAGGTATCATGGCGTGTTATTTGGAGGGGAGATGAAACTGGACAACCTGCAGGAAACCCACATGGGTGCAGCAAGAACATGAAACTAAGCTAACAATCAAACCAAAGTCCTAGATTTGTGAGCATTTTACCCACATGAACCCACATGATGACATTTCCTAAATTATGGAATGCAAACGTATTTACAAAAAGCTTAAAAAAAAAAAGACTTTGGGTACTTAAAAAAAAAAAATCAATACTACCTTAATCTTGAAAAAAAAAAAAGCCTGTCTTTCCATCAGTGTGCGAATGCAAAGCCCAACTCACTGTGCTTCACTGTTACTGGAGTAGATCCCTTAAGTCCATAATCATTCCATGAACAAACCCAGGTTGTGTATAAAGGGTTAAATGTGGCTTTGTCTGCCTGTATTGATTTTGATTGGTTCTCAGACAGGATCTCATCAGGCCACAGAAAGGCATTAACTCTGCTCAGTGGTTTCTTTTCCAGCACACCTCTGAAAGGATAATTGATTGGGAAGCCGTTTAATTTACTTCAGCTCCAGTGCATCGTTATAAGTGTGACCAATGATCAAGCAAGTCAGAGGATTAAAGTCTGAGGTCCCAAGCAGCCTATGATTGGCCAGGAATGTTATGTTATAAGCTTAAAAATGTAAGAAGCCCACTGGATAGTTATTGAAAACATGACAGCTGATTTGGAAACTAACCACAATAGTTTGTGTGTTATAAGTAACGCCATCAATATATTTTTTTTAATTAAGAGAAATAAAAAAAAAGGTAAATATGGACCTTGAGATCCATGAAGGATTTCTTATACATGGACAGAAATGTGTAATTAAAAAAGAAAGTAACAGCCTGACATCATACTTAAATACACGCATCAGTGATTTATTTTCCAATAACATTTTGTTAATGGCTCAAGCTTTTAATTAAAACAGAACTTTATTCACATATGCTTTTTAAAAGTAATGTTACAACATTCATCCATTATCTACACCGATTATCCTGTGTATGGCTGCTGGCGGTCTGGAGCGTATCCCAGAGAACTTAGGGAACAAGGCTGGGTACCAACTGGATGAGGAGCCAATCCATCACAGGCACAAACACACACTCGTACACAGATAAATTTGGAAATACTAATCAACCTAGAGCACATGTATACTGAAAAGTAGGAGGAAACCAGAGGTAACAGGAGGAAACCCACAATGCAAATGCTAAGCACACAGACTGAAGGTAAGGTTCAAACACCGAACACACTGAGGTGCCGGGTGGTGTGTAATGCCCTCCCAACATGTTCATTTCAAACTTGAAATAATTACAACTCTTCAGTCTAATAAAAGTCTGGTTTTGTATATCAGTAAGGTGTTCTGACTCCTCTACTGACCAGAAGTGGGTAGAGTAGCCAAAAATGTACCTCAAGTTAGAGTAGCTTTTCTTCAAAATAATATTATTTAAGTAGAAGTAAAAAGTAGTCATCCAAAATATTTCACAAGTAAGAGTAAAAAATGGATTTGGTAAAAAGATTATTTATTTGTGAAATTTTGTAAGCAGCCAGACAAAATTATAAAATAATGTAAAAATTTGGACATTTCCAATTAATAAAAATGAGTGAAATTAATAAAAATAAATGAATAAAACTAAATATCTTTACAAAATAGCAAAATAACAAACAAGAAACACAAATTTCCTAATCTCACTTTTTTCACAACATAAAGCTTTTGAAACAAATACCTACTGTAGGTAACATACATGTAAGGTATGTTTGAACAGTGTAAACTATTTCCAGTGTAAGATATACTGTATATTCAGTTGCCCTCCAAATGACTCAGCAGTTTACCATAAACTGTGTCCAGCAGGAAAAATGTAAGAAATGTGTTTTTTTTTTAGCTTATAGCTTATTTGCTAATTATATATGGTAACATTGCAACATTAAATAAAACAGCTAAACAAACCAACATTTTCCCTTCCCTGTCTACCACGGCTGAGGATTTTTTCCCCCTGCTATACAGCCAGTGCGTGTGTGGTCATATGACTACATGTGGTAATTGTTATTGCGGCTGATTGGTCAAACGGAGTCATGTGATCATTGTTGCTACGTCTGACTGGTGGAAACAGTCACATGGTATATCACAAAATATCTTATGTGTAGAATAAATGGTTAGAAAAGTAACGAGTCGAGTGTAGCTGAATGAAGCGGAATAAGAGTAGCGTTCCTTCTTCGCAAATCTACAGTAAAAGTAAAAAGTATGGTACAGTAAATCTAGTAACATGTAACTTGTTACTACCCTCCTTTGCTACTGACCATAAACAACCCTTTACCCAACATCTGAAAAAACTTAATAAAGGAAGTCCTGTTACATCATGTTCCACACCGTGATGTGAACCGCCCCCCAGTCCAGTATAAACGAACTCAACATTTATAACAGAACCAGAAATCTATTCTCTGGATAGCTTCAGAGCATGAAAACAGCTTTCACACTTTAATAATTGTACAAACTCTCAATGAAACAGCCTTTAGTCCAGGGGAAAAAGGAGTGTAGCTTAGTTATCCTGAATCAATTTCTTGGAGTTCAAGCCAAAAAAAATTTTTCATATGGAAAGTTCAGGATTTTTTTTTTTTTTTTTGGACCGGCTGTCTATATTGGCCAAAACATAACAAATGTTATTCCTTCTAAATCTCTCATCCAAGCCTTTTATTCTGCACAATGTCATCTTTAATATAAACAACTCGGATTGTTTCAGCTACATGAGAACATGACCACATGTGTCTTTTTAAATGTGTGATCATTATCCTCCTGTTCTCGATCAACTTTCATATAGATCACAGGTCCGACCCTAATCAAACACACATGTTTCAGATCTGCAGGATACATGATTCAGGTCTACAGGATTAAAGGTTGCTGGAGGTAGGTGGGTCTCCAGAAACCGGGCTGTTGAGCTGTGGGACCACCCAGCATTGCTATGTTGAATAATTTAAACATTTGATGGGTAATCAGTTTGTGTATGTGTAAAGCTAGAAATGAGGATCGGTTTCCTGCTTTTAAATATACTGTTTATAGAGTTTAATAGATACATGTAATAAATAGGAATACAACAAGATGGAGCAGGCTGGAATAGGCAATTAATCACCAACAAGGTGTAGTGTTTATGTCCTAATAAGAGTGTTTAAAAAAAAAAAAAAAAAAAAACAGCTACATTTACAACACTGTAACTGAAGTTAGAACCTGGAAGCCAGTAGCAGACATAAACATTATTCCCCTCACAAGCCTTTCTCCTTTTTTCCCCCTTTGTCTAGAAGCTAATTAGACAACTATCCATGTTACTGAGAAACCTCAGAATCTTTGTTCTTGAAGACTGTCCTTTTAAAGGAAAATCTTTACTAATACAAAGTGCTTACACTGGAGACTCCTTCCAAAATGCTAAGCAAAAAACCTTTATAAAAGCTTTCTTACTCTGTCCATGTTGACAAATACATGTTTTAAATATGCGGCATGATGGCATAGTGGTTAGCAATGTCACCTTGCATATCAAAGGCTTGGCGTTCTGTTCCCACGTCGGGTCTGTGTGCATGGAGCTTGGTGAGATTTCTCTGTGTACTCTGGTTTCCTCCCACAATCCAAAGACATGCAGATTATGCTAATTGATATTCCCGAATTGCGCATAGTGTGTTTGTGTGCACTGTGATGGACTGGCACCCCATTCAGGGTGTACCCCACCTCATGCCCATAGTCTACCTGGATAGGCTCGAGGCCACCCTGCGACCCTGTACTGGATAAGCAGTAAAGAAGATTATTATTATTATTATTTTAATACTGTAGGAATGAATATCTAATTTGGAATAGTACCAGGTTTTAATTTCACAACTGCTTCATTCTAGTTTGGATTCCAAAGCTAAACTTGTGCTTAATGATACTGCTGCATAATTTACTTTTACATTTATAGCATTTAGCAGATGCCTTTATCCAGACTGACTTCCAGTAGTGCTTTATCATTTTTTATAAGTGGATTAGGTGCTAATTTAAGTGCTTGGTGAAGAAATGATGATGATGATGATATGGAAAAAACCCATAGAGTGATTTTAAGCAATTAACAAACGGGAAGTCTATACACAGAGATTCCTCATACAAGGTAAATGCTGTTTAGTCCTCGTACCTGGGAGGTTATCCTGGATTCATATACGTTTTTAAACTAACCGTTTAGTCCTAGTGTTAATCGAAGCACTAACATCTTTGTATACAGGGAAATGAAGAAAGAAATATGTGTGGGCCATAGGGTACACCTGGTTCTGTAAAAAGCCTCTTTGGATCTCCTGTTAATTGCTTTATTTTGCTTTGAAAACTCGCGTATCAAAGTGCTAATTGTCAGAGCACTTTTTATGGCTGACTGCTAATTGCCATTCAGCGTGTTATGACTCACTTGTCTAGATGGAATTGTCATTTATTTCAGATTCGAAGCCCTTTTCATGATGTGCTCACATTTTTGTTCACAGCCCTCTCTCCCTTTTTTTAAATGTAATACCCAAATACATTATTTAATCCTACATTGGTCCATATTTTCTATAGATTGTTGTATTACTGTAATTCCAATTAAAATAGAATTAACTATATATTGTATATAGTATGGGAAAAAAAACATGTACAGTCTAGTGGAGAAGATTTACTCTAAATATAAGCTCAGTGTTGCAGTCTGAGCATCTGTGGAGCCAAAACAGTTCAAAACAACACTAGGATATCAGGCGAACCCTTGCCAAAGGTCTTTCAAAAGGCTGTAATGACAACCAGAGCATGTCAAGGAATAAAAGCAAACACATGGGCAGAAGCAAGAGAACATGAACACACGCACACACGCGCGCGCGCGCACACACACACACACACACACACACACACACATGCATTGTCAAAGTATTCAAGTTTTCTTATCATTGAGAGAACATTTTGTCCCCACTGAGAAACTTTGACAATAAAACAAATCGTACACACACACACACACACACACACACACACACACACACACACACACACACACTTTTATTATACTTGTCAAAAGCATCCACTGACATAATTATTAAAGCTATGCTACACCTAATTCTAAACCTTAATCTCATTAACCATAAGGAAATCATTTGGCTCTATTTTCTTTTTAAAAATATATATATTTTTGTTCCTAATGGGGACCTAACGCATGTCCCCACAAGGTGAAACCTAACATATTTCTATCCTTTGGGGACATTTGGCAGGGCCCCCAAGAAAAAGCTTTTGTTAAAAGAAAAATGAGAAAAACCACCCCCAAGCCACACCATCACCCACCCATACACTCACCCACCCACACTTACACTAACCATCCCCCCCTTCAGGGACAGGGGGGTCCCCCCCCACACACACACACACACTTTGTTCTTGTACAAACAAGAACAACAGATACTATATCAGTATATGGGCAAATATTTATAGTTGCATTAGAGCTGCAGCAGCTGTGTTGGAACCGATATCTCCTGTTGTTAATTAGCTCACTGTTGCCAATGTTATAGTGCACACACACATGCACGCACACATATACACAACACACACACACCAGGCAAGGAATTTTATGATTTATTAAATGTCAGTTTCAAGTCATTTATTTGTATAAATTAGATTCAGCAGGCTGACAAATCAGACAAAGACTCAAATATAAACAGGCATATTATAAAAGACGAATGAAATGATGAAATATCACTCACAGAAGTAAGTAGAGCTGTAAGTATGAGAGTATTAAAGGTCCCATATTGTAATTTATTGGACAAGTTAGCACATGTCTCAGAGCTCCTCCAAAGTGTGTGTGTTAGTGCTCCAGCTGAAATACCCCTAAGATAACACATCTTTGTACCTTAAATTACGCTTCATTTCACTCCTCCTCCAAACATGCTGTTTCAGTGTCCATGAAAATAAGCTGTTGCTGAGCCACACCCCTCCAGAGAACTGTAAAACTGAACAAAAAGCTGGAGGAGGGGGTCAGGGGTTTGTTTAAGATCATAACACGTTCAATACAAAAATCAAAAAAGGACAATAGAAGCAGCTCTGAATTTTTCCCCCCCAATCTGAATGTCTAACAATGACTAACAAATGACATTTGCATAATAGGTCTCCTTTAAAGTACATTCAAATTTAAATTGTAACTTGAGTAAAACGAAAAGAAAGTACTGTCTTATGTAGAAAAAAAAGTCAAGTTACTTCATCAGTACTAGTTTAATAAATAAGGATGCATTGACCCGACTCAAACCTCTAACTTGTACAATTCATAAACAGAACAATTATATATCATAGCTAAAATGAAAACAGATGTTAGCTAGCTAGCATGATCAATCACATTCCATTAGCCTAAACTAACTACTAAACTTGCTACCACACACTTTCTCAAATTAAATGTCGAGTTCCTGAATGCTAAAATGTCCCATATCTTTTAGGTGGAAATAATTTAATTTTAGAACTTTTAGTTTAAGGAGTTTGCAGATAAAATGCTGGGTCCTCCTTCTCCAACAATTGTTCCCAACCCTGGTCCTGCCCTTTTTAGGGTTTTCCCTGCTCTATCACTTCCAATGCAATTCGGAAAATGCTAGTCATCATGACCTAATCAGGTGCGTTGAAAGCAGAAAGAAACATTAGGAAGGGCAGTGAAGGGGTTGTTTCCAGAATCAGGGTTGAGAATGAACATACAGGGATGAAGCAAACACAGGAGGTCCATGATGATGATTATTATTATTATTATTATTATTATTATTATTATTATTATGTATTGCTATATATTGATAGATTTCGCAAGCCAGTTATTATATTTACTGGTTCAAGCACCAAAGTTACCTTGGAAGTTCCGTAAACACACAGTTGGTCAAAAGTCTGGATTCATAGCCATTTTTCAGATCGAAGGCTTTGAAACCAACAATCAAAGATCGCCTAGAACCCATTCTCATGTACAGAATATAAATATATTCTTGCTTTTTTGCTTATAGCTCCAGACTTAATAAATCCACACTACCAGGTCTGTGCAATCTACTAGTATATTACAGTTAAACTGGCTTCACTGGCTGATTTACAGGGTAGCTTATGCATATGCATCTTATGAGTCACGTAAGAAGTGTTTAAGTGAGTTTGAACAAAATGTACAGAACGTCTGTCTGTTGAAATAATGCACAAATGTAACAGAGTAAAAGTAAATTTCTGACTCCATAAATGTACTCGAGTGAGAGAGGATTAACTATCCTATAGCTCTTAAAGGAACAATTTATTTCCTAAGCAACATAAGTAAAGATAAATGTATTGCTCTGTGACTGAGATTCTGTGCAGAACATCATCTCGCCTTTCAATATCATGATACTGATATGCTATTTATTTGAACTGATAAAAAGGCTCAGTTAAAATAAATAGTGAGACTTTGGAATGGAGATTAGTGTTTTAGTGCTGTTAAAGGGAAATGATCCACTTTTGGAGTGCTGATTGCTGAGTGGATTATTTTCTAATAACAGCTTGTCTTAACATGTTTTTATCACTATTATTGCATCAAATATTTGTTGTTTATTTATTAATGAACATTGTGGCATAGTGGGTAGCACTGTAGCATCACACCTCCAGGGCCATGGTTTGAGTCCCACTTTTGGATCTGTTTGTATGTTCTGCTTGTGCCTGGTGGGTTGAGAAGTGCTGTAGAGACCTTTTATGCTTTTTATCTCGTTATATTGTGCTTTGAATAATTGCAAAGTCTTCTGTCCTGAATGAATAAAAACAAAGTCTTTTGTCCTGAAGTCTCTTCCATGGCGGGAAAACTTACTCAAGCATTGACACTGGTGACTCCTTTCATAAATGTTCAATAAACAAAACATCACCTTTTAACATTTTATTTTGTTACAACAAATTTTAAATGGACTTATTCTTCACTTCATTTTATGTAGAGCTTCTGCCATACAAGTACAAAAGCACATTAATATAAACCTATTATTATTATTATTATTATTATTAATAATATTAATAATAATAATAATAATAATAATAATAATAATAATCAAGATCATGAGAAGCAATCCAAATGAGAATTCAGTAGTGGTGTGGTTTAAACATGTATATACTTTATATCATGATTGTGTATGTTGTTAAATTATGAGAATTGAAACAGGAAATGTATTTCATACCCTATTAAAATAACTACCAGTGACACTAATGATTCTCTCTCTCTCTTTATGATGTGCTATAAATATTTGAGAGAACAAAAGAGCAGTTCCCTGATGCTGTGTAGGTGTGCTGCCATCTGCTTAGACTACATTAGTAATGCTTGATGAAACCTTCATATTCCTTGGCATGTGTATCTATATTCACAGGCAATAAAAAAATAAGTGCACATCATAACCAAGAGGAATAATAAATGAAAATGCATGACTTACTTGAAACACTTGTTAGTTGTAAACATGGATGATCATTTGTTGAAGCAGTGAATCATGTGGCATATGATAATGAATCAAATAATAACAATATGATAATGTCATTATTTTTTGATAAATGTTGGAGGAAAATCATCAATGATGCAATGATAAGTTGTCCAAACACAAAGCAGAGTTACTGTTATTACCTATAAGTTGATTGCCCCATAGTGTTTTATCCATCCTATATAAAGGAAAATCACAAACAATTATTTTTCCTTTTTTAATCAAACATCATAACGGTGCCTGGCCAAGACTAATATTTTGTTGCGTTGGTTAGTTTGAGACCTGGAATTTGGCCGTGCCATCAAGGAAGCCAAACTCTACAGATGTGATAACCTGGTCATTCAGTACATTCAGGTCATCAGCTGACTTCATTTTATTGCCACATAATGTTGCTAAGCCTCGACCTGACCAACTGAAGCAACCCCAGATCATAACACGTGTACAGTGGACGCTATGCATGATAGGTGCATCAGTTCAAGCACTTTCCTTCTTACCCTGACACGCCCACCTCTCTTGAACAAGGTCTATCTGATCTCATCTGATCATTGTTTGTGTGAAAATGCTCTTACTTTCTATGCTCTTACCCCCCCCACCTAATTTATGACATTTTATTCCCAGTGAGCTCATTATTGTAGAAATGACATTACACAAGTGTTTTTAAGAAAAGGCGATATTTCATTGTTTTATTGTGAGACTCAACATTTCAACACTATTGCATGAATAAATGATTATAAACAGTTGTTTTAGGCAAATATTTTAAAAATAGTTTATTTTCTAAATAGTGCAAAATCTAAAAATTTAATGATGTCCTCTAAGCCATGTGATGTGTCTTAGCTAAATATGGAGTTTTGGCTGCTATTAGACACAAAATGTAACCCTGGTTGAATATAGAACACTACATCTACAGTAGATGACCCAAAATGCCAAAAAGTGTACATTATAATAAGCATAAGCACATTTTAATATAAACCTGAAATTTTCCTTGCGGCTGGAACTATTGTTAATAAAACTTAACACCGTCTGACCAATCAGAATCAAGAAGTTAACATTCAATATGTGAAAACTCTGAAATTGTACAGAATTGAATATGATTTGTTAAAATCATTAGATACTATTCATTCTTACCCCAGTTAAGATGAAAAGCTTTCACAGCAGCACTTGCTTGCTTTACCCACTCTATCTTTTATATAGAGTTGCCTACAAGATCGATAAATACAAGTGAAAATCTCTCTCTCTCTCTCTCTCTCTCTCTCTCTCTCTGGATTGGCTGAAATGCAATTTATTTCTACTCGGCTTAGATAATGAATAATAGATGCTATCCAGCGAGTTGAAATTGTCATAGCTCTTTGCTGCACTTCAAAGGCTGAAGACAAAAGTATCAGCTGCATTAGCTTGGAAATTCAGTGCTGGTAATTGAAATCCATTAAGATGATGTAAAATGAGGCTGATGGTAAATATAAGTGAATTTCATGCAAGCAGCTGATGTTAATCTGAACCTAAAAGCAGCACAATGTTCGTGTGTGTGTGTGTGTGTGTGTATGCAAGATGGAAAGGAGGAAGAATACGTATGTGTGTGCTTGATCGAGAAAGAGAATGTGTGTTTGTGTGTGAATGTATGGAGCTTTTGTGTGTACGTGTGAAAGGAAGATTGCATGTGTTGAATTGCTGAATTACAGTAATATCCATTAGATTTATTGTGTTCTGGCTCTCTGTCTGTCCCGCTTTGCCAAAGGCAGAGTGCATTACATTTCATCACACTTTCATTTTCTCCACTGGAGGGGTTATGGGAGGTACAGAAGCCAGTCTGGGGTATACACCAGATAAATCTCATCTGTAACAGAATTACTCCTACANNNNATACAAATATTTACACATTAAGTTTACTGAAAGAAAAAACAGTTGAAAGTCAGAGGACGTTTCTTTTTTTGCTGAGTGTATATATATACACACACACACACACACACACACACACACAGACCATGCATTGTTCTTGTTCTGGGAGCTACAGAAGAAGGAAAAAAAAACATGAACTACCATCTGTCATCATATCAAACTAGTTTTATAAGAACGTTCAGTTCAATTGAATTTATTTGTGCGCTTGAAATTTACAAGAGACAAGGTTGCAAAAATCTTTTACAGAAATCAGAAATCTAGATCACATAATAATAAGCCAACTTTAGGCAAAGACTTTTATTTCACTTTGCTGAAATGCTGTGAATAAAGAACCAGTAAGAGACTCAAAACCTGACAAAGGAAAGCATTAGCAGAATAAGCCTTTCTCTGTTCTTTTATAAAAAAATATCTAAAACTAAAATTTTTTGACAATCATACACAATGCTTCATTGTTGTTCTCAACATTTATGTTCGTATTCACGTGTAGGTTTTCATTATTTATTCCACAACACCGTGTCTATAACAGCAGGACTTTAGCTCAGTCTGCAAGGCAATTTACAGGCTTACATTAACACAGTCGTTTTAATACGGTGTCATATTTCTATAGTTACACAAAACCTTGCATAGGGGTCACAGCACACATCAAAAAAAGGGTTTAAAAATCTGGTGAAAGTTTTTATAAAGTTCAATACAGAAATCAAATTTATGTGTTTTAATCAAAGATCAGGCGTTTCACTTACTGTATGTTCACGGAACAACTGCAGTGGGCTCTGAGCCACCTCGGTTGGGATCGTCATTTACAACATTTACAAACTTACAGTCTTCTTTAAGATATTTGCACCATTTCAAAAGTTTTACTGCAGCTAAAAGGCTTATCAACATACTGTGTTTGAAGTCTTGTGTAAATGTCAATCCTTTTCAGTCATGAAAAATTCCAGGTTTGACTGGCCCTCGTATAATGGATCAGTCATTCATTAGTACATAAAAATATTACTGATTACAAATTCCTGTCAAATATAAGGAATAACACATTGCATCACCCTGACACTGATTTAATTATAAAAACACACCCATTAATTTCTGAGGTCCCATTTAGCTTTCACATCCTTATTACTGAATGATTCTTCAAATCAAATCAGAATTTGTCTTTAGTCTTTTGCATTGCAATTCTTTATAGGGTCTGGTGTGTCATCAGCATAGCAACGGAACCCATTAAAATGCAAATAGCTGAATATCATAGTATTATAAATACATAGAAAATAGAAGTGGCCCTACAGCAGAGCCTTGTGGCACACAAATTCAATTTTGTTACATTTCAAATCACCTGAAGATTGTGAAGATTGTGTGAGTATACACTAACTCAAGCACCATTTTATATTTTTCTCCGGATTAAAGAATTAGTATTTATGAATGAGTACTCTAAATATAAGTGCAAGTCTTCCTTCAGGGCGACACCAGATAGAAAAAAAAATCAGATATTCTGGAATATAGTATATAAGTTGTTAAATGTTCAGCATGTGCATAACTGATTGAGAAATAAGAACTGTGGGAACCCAGGTTAAGCTGATTTTCATGTCTGAGGTATTAATTTTTTTATTCATTACTATTTGGTAGATGCATGTCATGGTGATAAACAATCGGGGGGGGTTATGATAATAATAATATAAACCGGATTCCAAAAAAGTTGGGACACTAAACAAATTGTGAATAAAAACTGAATGCAATGATGTGGAGATGG
>JAQQZT010000023.1:4754779-4778487 GCA_030068275.1 Clarias platycephalus
CTTTAAAAAGTAGAAGTACACAAAAAATCTACTCAATTACAGTAATGCGAGTAAATGTAATTCATTACTTTCCACCTGTGTCTTTAACTTACAGTAATTGTAGAAGGAAGCTTAAACATCCATGACTGTCTTTCACATGCAACTTCTCACTCACTGCCAATGCCATATTGAGGATGTGTCCTTGACATAAAGTCCAAATTATCGTCAATCCAAATTATCTGTTTTACACATAATGAGTAATAATAACTCCCTTGCATGAAACTACAGTCTAGACCAGAAAGAAATCAGCCCAGACTTCTGTTATAACTTTGTCATAAGATTTTACTTCATCTTTATTTCTGTCATGTTTGTTGGTGCTTCCCATTCGTGTTCAGTTACAGTAAATATAAATCTAGGTAGCTTTGCCCAGGTTTGTCAGGATGTGAACTCATAATATCCTGAGAAACCTGGGTAAAACTACCTAGATTTCGTCGCATGAACCCATACCCTATTTCTGCTTAGAGTTCTCATCACAAGGAGACCACTGACTGCTGCTGAGAATGACCCCATATGGTCTACTTCTAGATTTTTGAACAGTTTCATTGAATAACCCCAAAGATCGCTTGGATTTCATTGATACAAGCAGTTTCACTATGACAACTGCAATTGATTAAGGACTAAAATTGCTACAAACAGTTTCATTCCCAAGTCTCCATCACTGAGCAGTTGGTTACCTCAAATAAGTGGACTTTCTAAACTAAAATGCCTTTCCTGTTATACAGTTGCACTTTCGATTTCAGAACATGGAATATCGTCGTACTATCTGGTATGATCCAAATGGGGATGGATTTCCTATTCAGTTTCTTCCTCATGGTTGTCTCAGGGAGTGGCTTGCTCATTAGGGATAAATATTTTTTTATGCGATGATCTTCGAGGGGGTGTAGTTTTTGATCTGGACCTTGTTGTGAGAGAACAGCCCCGGAGCCCACATCTGAAGCGTCCGCTTCCACTACGAATGTTTTGTTGGCGTTGGGAGGTAGAAGAATTGGGGCAGTGGTGAAACGATTACAGAGTTCCTTGAATGCGGCGATGGCAGTGGAGTTGAGTCTGAAAGGGAGAGATGAGGGACGGGTCAGAGCGGTTAAGGGCGCGGCAACTGTACTGTAGTCCCGGATAAAGTGACGATAGAAGTTTGCAAACCCGAGAAACCATTGAAGCTGCTAAAGAGTCTTGGGTAGGGGCCAATGACGGACAACTTATATCTTCTGCGGGTCCATGGCCAGACCCTGGGGCGAGATGACAAAACCAGGGGAACGTGGTGGAGCGCTCGTGAAAAGCGCACTTCTCCAACTCACAGTACAGGTGGTGGAGTAGTCTCTTTAGGACCGCTCTGACATGCGGGAGTAAATGAGGATATTGTCCAGGTTAACGAATGCCCACCGGCCAAGCATGTTCCGGAGGACATTGTTAATGAAATGTTGAAAAGCGGCGGGGGCATTGCACAGTCCAAATGGAATCACTAAACTTTCATAGTGTCCGGTGGGGTTAATGAAAGTCTTCCACTCATCTCTCTCTCTGATGCGCACCAAGTTGTAGGCACTCCGAAGGTCCAACTTGGTGAAAATGGTGGCACCAGAGAGGGCGTCCAGGGCTGAGTTGGTAAGAGGCAATGGATGTCGGTTTTTGATAGTGATGTTGTTGAGCCCCCGATAATCGACACATGGGCGAAGTTCGCCGCCTCTCTTCTTTACGAAGAAAAACCCCGTGGCGGCAGGTGAGGAGGAGGGCCGGATGGATCCTTGCCGGAGAGCGTTGGTTACATACTCCTCCATCGCCTGCGTTTCCGTATGTGATGAGTAGAGGTGGCCGCGGGGTGGGACCGTGCCTGGCTGGAGGTCTATCGACAGGTCGTAAGGTCGGTGGCGAGGGAGATGTGTTGCCCGTCTTTTACAGAAGACCTCAGCCAGGTCCTGGTAGGCGGTGGGGATGGCGTTGGTGTCGACGTCGGGGGACTCGGACTCCCTAGAGCACGTCCCAGCCGAAGAGTTCGGTGCAGGTCGCGCCCCACTGTAGAATCCTGAGTCCAGGAAATGGGAGGGTCATGTTGAATTAACAAGGAATATCCAAGAATGATGGGTGGCGATGATACGGTGGTGAAGTGGAATCTGAGCTGTTCTTGATGTTGGTCAATGGACAGGGTGATGGGTTGGGTTTGGGCGATGATGGGGCTCGATGAGAGGGGCCGACCGTCCACAGATGTAATTTGAACGGGCTGGGATAACGCCTAAATTTTAACCTAAAATTTTTTGGCATAAGAAGAGTCAATGAAATTACCTGCGGCACCGGAATCGATGGACGCAGTACTTCTGACCCGTTTGTTACCAAATTGGAGGGATAAGTGAACCGTGAGACGAGGGATGGTGTTGGTGATCGTGGTGGAGAGTTGGAGAGGGCCCGGTGAGTTTCTCTCCTTCCTCACCGGGCATTTCCCGGACGGAGACGGCAGATTGCTCGGTGGTGCGCCGCTGACCCACAATAGGCACACAGCCCCTCTCGGAAGCGGCGTTCACGCTCGGCCACGGTTAGGGAGGCGCGTCCTAATTGCATGGGTTCCCCGGCTCCGGTGTCAACCACGGCAGGAGGTGGAGATCCGACATGTCCTTGGGTGGTGGGAGTGAAGGAGGTCGATGGTCGTGGAGTGGTTTAGGCGAAGGTGGGTACTGGCGGCAGGGTTCTCGGGGCTGGCTTCGGGCGAGAGAGGAGGCGCTGGTCGATCCGGAGGGCGAGCTGAATCAATCCCTCCAGTGTGGCGGGAAGCTCTTGCCCGGCTAGCTTGTCTTTGATCCTAGAAGCCAGTCCCCCGTAGTAGGACGTCCGGAGCGCGGCATCTCCCCAGGTGGCCTGCATGGCAAGAGTACGGAAATCAGCTGTGTAGCGACTCACGGACGATCCTCCCTGCCGCAGGTGGTACAGCTTTGTGTCGGTCTCCACCTCGCCCGCAGGGTGTTCAAAAGTTAGTTTTAGTTGGCGGGTGAACTCATTGTATGAATGGGCGGTGTCTGAATCAGCGCGAAGAACTGCCGTGGCCCACTCTGCTGCCTGCCCTGATAGCAGCAGGCAAGGAGAGCAATGCGCAGTCGATCAGTGGAGTATTTGGTGGCATTAAACTCAAACACCAGATCTAATGCAGTTAGAAAAACACTAAATCTCCCGTCCGTGCCATCCCATTTATCCGGTAAAGAGAGAAAAACATCAGAAGTTAAAGGGGGGGTGGCGTAGCTGCACCCGCCGCAACGGCTAGCCGCGCTAGTGACAGCCTCGCGAAGATCCGCGTTCTCCCGTAGCGAGCTCTCCGGTTAGCTTGTCGATTAGCTCGACATGCCGGTTCACCACATCGCAGAGGTGCGAGTGATCCGCTGGGTTTACCGCTCTTGGCTCAGTCATTCTATCACGAACTAACCCGGGATGATCAGAATACTTAGCGATTAGCGGTTAGCCCTTTGTAGCATGGATGGTAAACCCAAAAGCGGAAGCAAGCGATTAGGCAGGATAACCACACGATTTAGTTTAAGGACTCTCACAGAAGGGGAGCAAGGGAAAAACACTAATTTAACCCGCGTCCTATAAACACACACTCGAATCAGAAAGTGAACCCGAGAAAGTGAGTACTCACGAAATGGCAGACGAACAATCTGAACCGACATGGGCGAACTCAATGACTGAGCGATGTGATGTGCCATCTTGTTTCCTTTTAAGCTTCCTGTGTTGTGACCGTACTACTTCCGGGTCCTAGTGCTGGTCGCGGAGCGAGTGTGTGTAACAAAGCTACTTTGTGACAATGCCTCTGTGTTAAAAGCTATACAGATACAGATGTGACATACTTTCTCTCTCTGTCAATCCCTGTCAATCACAGCCACAGTAGTTAATCATATGCAGAAAAGGATGGATAGTGCTTTCCTCCGATTGTGTTACAGAATGATCAGTAGAGATCTTAAGTGGAGGCCAAAACCTTATAATGATGTATCTAGCAGAGAGAAAGTCTTAATTACTGTATAGTGCCTATATATTTTGCACAGTGCCTAGCTCGTATTAGCAGATAAAAATTACAGGGAGACAGCAGGGGAAAGGTGAATGGAGAGGCTTTTTGTGTGCTATTATGTGAATCATATTGCCTCTGTGGTTTGGCAAACATCATAATGACTTAAATGTCTCTTCATTGCCTTAAGTCATGGCAGCTGCGTTTTAAAACGGGGTTAAAAGGATTTGTGTTAAAGACCTTCGTTCTTCTCCACACATGTACGCCCAAATTTAAATTGTGTCCTCCTGTATTTAAAAGCCACACAAGCCTGGGAATTACTAATTACTCCACATTAAACAGTATTCCTATTCAAATTGCCATTGTATCTCCTCTGCCCTTTTTGCTGCTTCCTAATTAAGCATTTATAGCTGGGTTGTTCCATTAAATTTTTTCCCCCTCTACCTCTTTCTTTCTCACTGTTAAGTGGAAAGGTTGATGAAAACAAAAGGGGGGGGGGAGATTGGCAGTTTCTCCATTTGTCAGTCCATAAAAATGCAGTCTGTGCTTAGAATGGAAATGGCTCATGAAAGGAGAGAGAGGGATAGAGTGGGGGATGGAGTGGGGGATGGGGGTCTCGAACGAGGGGAGAGAGGGAGGAGGAAGGGAAAGCTTGTTTTCTGAACCAGAGGAATGAACCAGGCAACCCCATCATTCAGTGTTTGAATAGAACAGGCACTTCATTGCTTCTCAAACCAACACACACGCAGACACACAGACACACACCACCTCAAAGTACAAGTTCATTACACTGACCCAACATCACATCATTGTTATCTCTCGCGCGCTCTCTCTCTTTCTGCCATGTGCTCTCTTTTTCCTTTTCCTCTCTTTCATCTCTTTATGCAACAAGCATTTGGATTAATCAAGGCTTTCTGGCTCTTGCCATCTGCAGTTCATTTGCAGTTTATTCCCCATATGCAGTTTATTGTTATTGCTGTAAGAAGCTCGAGAAAGGGAGTGATTTTATTACAGCACACAATAACTATCACGTCACGTATCTTTATGTAACCCATCGATAAAAAGCTTGATTGAATTTCAGACTTCTAATATAACCGTTCTAAAAGAGAACAGGACGAAATAATAGGGGGGGGGGGACAATGAGAGGTAAAGTAAGGCACAATTAAATGAATAGAACGAATCCCCACCAGGGAGTCATGTAAATATGGTGCTAACTATTTTAGCACATGAGCATCAATCACAGCGAATGTGACACTTTCTTTTGTTCACTCACTCACTCACACACACACACACACACAGAGAACAAACATAGCTGCTAGCAGACAGGAGAGGTTTGTTAGCATACAATATCTTAGCCTTCCACCTGTCTTAAGTCCAGCATCTACAACATGTTCTGTCTCAGATGCTAAAAAAAAGAACCTGAATACTTATTAGAATCAAATTACAGCATGCCAACTACAGATAAAATACAAATTCTCTAGACATATAACAGATGAGGTATTTAGATATCCTCACTTTTACTTTTATTGAAACTTTCAGTATTTTCAAGAATTTAATGTTAACTATAAAATCGCTCTAGACATACAGTATAGAGTCTCAGCTACAGTATATACCCCACACACTCAGCTAATCCTCACATAGTGCTAGCAAAGCAAATCTAGACATGTACATTTCAAACTTCAATACACATTTGTATGCAAATCACCAACTGTGTCATGTAAAGTGAAGTGTAGAGCTGGAAGAGCTCTGCTAAAATAGAAAGCCAGGGAACGCTGAGCTAGTGGAAATGTGTGTAAAGAATAGTGCTGTTCGTGCTAGCATTACTGTAAGTAGCTCAAGTTAGCTAGCAGGTTGTTTCTTATGGGGGATACAATATAATCACCTTTTTGAGTCTATACTCGAGTATGAGTGGATAGTAAAAACTTTAGAGACTATTTTTTGGCAGCACAAGGCAGCTCGCATAGTCACAGGAAGCAGCAACCTTCATACTGTACGTCAGTGTGCCAAAAGACATTGTCCTGTGTACATCGGGAGCTGTGCAACTGGTGCTTTGTACACTGGTGTGCAGTCAAATTGGGCCAGTGATCGGGCTCGGCCCCTTTCTTCCAGTGAAAGGAACTCTTAATGCTTCAGTATACCAAGATATTTTTAACAATTTCATGCTCTCAACTTTGAGGGAACAGTTTGCGGATGGCCCCTTCCTGTTCCAACATGACTGCGCACCAGTGCACAAAGCAAGCTCCATAAAGAGATGGATGAGCATGTTTGGTGTGGAAGAGCTTGACTGGTCTGCACCTCAACCCAATAGAACACCTTTGGAATGAATTAGAGTGGAGACTGCGAGACAGGCCTTCTGATCCAACATCATTATGGGACTTTCTGACTATTCTTCCAGAAGCGCATTTGTGAAGTCAGACAAACACACTCCTAAACCTTGTGGAAAGACTTCCCAGAAGAGTTGAAGGTCTTACAGATGCAAGGGGCGGGCCAACATCATATTAAACCCTATGGATGAAGAATTGGATGTTACTAAATTTTATATGCATGTTAAGGCAGGCGAACAAATACTTGGCAATATAGAGTATGTAGTAGATATTACTGATATGGTATAGTACATTTAGATAGTACATTAGATACCTGTTGAAATTTGGTAGCCACTTGGTACCCAATAATACCCTGGTATTCACCAAAGTATTTTGTATTAACCTTTCAAGCAGTTGTACCCAACCCTGGTCCTGGAAGACCCCCTATCCAGTAAAGGCTGCTAAGTAGCTAATTAGTTAAATCAGGTGTGCTGGGAGCTGAGAAAACAATAGAATGTGCAGAGTAGGGTGAAACCACTGCTTTAAAGGGTACCATAGCATGTAAAATGGTACTGCAGAGGCTACCATGGCACTTAGAAAAATACAACAGTGACAAAACAAAACAACAGCAAAACAAGACCTTACCAGTTTGGCACCAGATGCTACAAGTATGTGCATTTTTCTTTGGGGTAAATACAGCAATCCCATACTATACACACTCACTCACTCACTCATCATCTATATCACTTTATCTTATATACAGGGTCATAGTGGACGTGGAGCCTATCCCAGGAGACTTGGGGGCACGAGCCAAGATACACCCTGGATGGGGTGTCTAGACATCACAGGACATACACATACTCACTATTCACACACTATGAGCTGTTTGGGAACACCAAATATCCTAATCTGCATGTATTTGGACAGTGGGAAGAAACTGGAGTACACGAAGGAAACTCACCAAGCATGGGGAGAACTACATACCATATACATATTAACTTTGTGGTACATAAACATGTATAACCTTTTGAGAGCATCCTGGTACATGTTTAATTGTATCAAACTACATAATAGTTGTACATTGTAGGACCATGTACCATTTTATTGTACATGTATCACTGTGCCAAAGTGTGTACCATGGTAGAATTATGTGCCATAGTGAGGTACATGTACTATACAAGTATATAGGTACCATGGTACTTTGAAAAATACCATGGCATAGTACTATTTACCATAGTGCAGGTACCATCAGACTACTATGGTACATATGCCTTGGTTAAATGCCTTGTGAGTTTAATTCTATATTTCTTGTGTACAAGGACATAACTAACAATTGTGTCTTCCTCACCCACTCCTATATGCACACCTAGGCTTAACACCTAAGCTCAGATGCAACAACAACAACAACAAAAAAGATTTCATTAAGTATTCAAACCAGCTTTGAGAAACCAGGTAGAAAAGGTAGGTAAAAATGTACACACTTTTTCTATTTGCACAGTCATTGAGTGTTATTAGCAGCCAGGCATTATTAATGAAATGCACAAGGTTACTTAATCATCAAGAAGTGTGACAACCTCTATAATAGCAGAACCGTCTAATGCTCAGAAATTGTTTGTTCAGAGAAGTGGGTGAGAACCACTAAATTTATTTGTTAGGCCCTGATAAACAGAAATATAGAAATATAATAAAGTGTACTATAGCTTTTTCCTACATGACTGTATTCAATTCAATTCAATTTTATTTATATAGCGCTTTTAACAATGGTCATTGTCTCAAAACAGCTTCACAAAAAAGAAAGAAATTTAAAAAAAGAAACTTTTTGGAAGTGAATATGTGTGAGAAAAATGTGTCTAGATAATAATGAGATGAATGAATGAATTAATGTATGAAATGTCTCTGATGAGCAAGCCAAGGGTGATGGCGACAGTGGCAAGGAAAAACTCCCTGAGATGGCAATAGGAAGAAACCTTGAGAGGAACCAAACTCAATCAGGGAACCCATCCTCATTTGGGTGATAACAGATAGAAATTATATAACATCATGTGTGTTATGCAGCTGACAGTTCAAAATTTGAAAAAAAAGCAGCGTCTCTCAGACAGCGTCTCTCAGTCTCTCAAAAATCCCCCTGTGAAAACCCCAATCACTGAGGAATGCTCTGCCAATGCATATATGTGTCCGGGTTTAACCCCCTGATGCCCCATAGGACATGCTGTGGGTGTCGGTGCTGTGGGTCTACACTCCTGTTCTTGTTTCGATTCTAGTTCTGTTTTATTGCTTCGCTTGTAAATAAATCTACATCTGCACTCATGACGCATGACTGCATCATTAATACCACGACTGCGTGCTACATATCACTACTTCGCTATGTTACATTTGTGTAAAATGATTGCTCTGTTCTACTCAAAGGCAAGAAATTACATAGCATTCTTTTATTTTATTTTTTTTACAACAAGTTTTTGTTGATTGTTGATTACATGCAGATAACGGCTCATTTTTTTTTTGGCCAAATTTTTTACTTGATCAAAGCTTGGCTCACTGCTAGGTAACTTTGCTACAGTAGCTAACATAATGTTTGTAAGAAGGAAACCAATGCTTTTTGTAGACATTGGGTGTCATTTCATAAATTAAAATTAAAAAGGTGCGGTGTCAAACTCTTAAAGGCAGTGGACAACACAATTTTGTCTAAAAACTGATTTTGTTTCCACCCCCCACACACACACAAATTTGGCCACAATGACATCCAATGGGTTTCCTCACATTGCCTCACATTCATAAGCTGCGGTTTAGAGGGGGGCTGTCAGACATCCTTATGCAAAGTATTAATTTGAGGAATTTGATGCTAATCTTGAGGAATTGTTGTTTTCTCAAAACAGAATAATATTTAGAAAAATAAACTCTTTTTAAAAACTCAATTTAAATATTGCTCGCTGCAGGCACCAAAATTTCAGCTCCATGTCCAGCATTTATCTAGAAACTGAATGCTGATTTAACGATTTATTACTTCATAGTGAGAGCCAAAAGTAAAGCAGCAATTGATTGAATTTTATACCAATAAAGGCCAGTTGTGGTATACAAAATGAAATGTCATGAACAAGAGTATCAGCACTGCACAATTCAGTCAATTAAAGCCAATTGAACTATATGGTCCAATAAAATATACAATGTGGCATGTTAAGGTCCAGAAATATGTCCAAAACTTTCAGAGTAGAAGGTTTCATAACAACACAATAAATTACGTGGTTGTATCAAAGGTTTTGGGAGCTACACAAACGCTTTCGCCATATGTCTCAGATGCCTTAAAACCTGGCAGTATAATTCTCCATTTACAATGCCACGAACATTGAAAAATACAATGAGCATGCACTCTGTCAAGCTGTGGACCTGTCTCGCCTTTTTTGGTCTTGGAGATGATGGGCCTTCCTCCGTGAAGATTGTCTTCATTTCAGGGTCTTACCCATATTCCCAAGTTTTAATGATCCCTGACATGAAGTTCGGGTCATCCACTGCACGCTGACGGAGTTCTTGGCAGACTTCGACGCAACATCCCTTCTGCTCCTGGGTCAGCAGCCTGGAGATTAACTTGGCAGCAACACGGTGCATGTACAAATCACACGTGAGGATTGCCTGGACTGTTCCGTATGGCAGCAATGTTGTGGATTGTTCTCTGACGATCATCATGCACAAGTTGATGAATGTTTTCGACATTTTCGGGTTGAGCTCATTGAAGGTCTTCCTAATCTCTTTCAGTGGTGTTCTTCCACTCTTGAAGTGTGTGTGCCACTCAAAACACCTCACATAACCCAGATTTGCAGTTATAGCAGACGTGAGAACGCACAAGGTCAGAATAGCACCAGTTGCATAGCTCCAGATGTAAACAAGACACTGACTTTTGGCACACTGACTTATGAAGGTTGGTGCTCCCTGTGACTGTGCATGCAGCCTTGTGCTGCCATCTGTTGGTGTGTTACAAAACTAGTCTCAAAATGTTTTGGACCACCTTATACATTACCATGCAGAGTTGCCTTATACCTTACTTTACCTACTTTTCAATATGCTTTGCCAGTTATTCAGTTGGACACATTTAAATTCATCTATGCTGTTAAACAAATACAAAAGAAATAGGCTAAATCATGCCAACTCATGGTAACGATTAACAGAAGCACTGACTTCACAAATCTGATTTTAAAGCAAACCAAAAATAGAGAAGGATAAAAAGATTTGTGAATCTTTAAAATGTTTACAAATGTCATTGATAAAAATAAAAGAAAAAAGCAGATTATGGATGGATCTTTAAGTGTCTAAAAAGGCAGTGTCTAAGCCAGGTTTTTTTTTAAGCATTGGTGTGACAGCAACAATTTGGAGTTTATTAGAACAGAACCTGCAGCGAGAGACATGTTAATCAAGCGAAGAACAGCAGAGAAAAAAGATATCTATCAGGGACTGGTTTGAAAAGAGGCTAGAGGTGACAACAGAATGAATTGGATTTAGCTGTAAGTTCTTAGATGAAACAAGACTAGCTAAAAGTAAATGTGTGAAAGAGTTTTCAGAGATTTGAGCCAGGGTATCTCTGTAGCGAAAAAATTACTTGGACAGCTAGGAAGGTGCTGATTGATCGTATCAAGCTCATGTTTTAAATAACATATGGAATGCAATACATTGTTCATCAAAGCTGAGGACTGAAATGATGTGGCTAGGTGGGGTTTGCTCGTGGTATTGAGGAGATACCATTCAGTTTGCACTAACAGCAGAAAAATAACAAGCGTGCCTTGTATGCGACATTTCCAGAGGCAATAAAGTGAACAGTAAGACCAGTTTTCCTATACAGATGATTCAGCTACTGGCTTTTGGCATTTAAAGTCTGGAGTTCAAGGGTAATGTCAATGTAAGCAAGTTATACTGCAGGGGGGAAAAAAGCTGTCTTCTGTAAACAACAGTGTTGCAATACTCAAGTAGCCTAAAGAGAAGTGTAAAAGAGAAGAGTGAAGAGTGCAACAGTGAAGTGTTCATCCTATCATTGGAAGATCGTAAGTTCACATTCTGGTGGAGCCAGAGCTATCCACAGCCTGGAGCTTAAGAGAGAATATTTGGCCCTCTGCTAGGTTCTTTAGCTGCCCTATAATGCTACCGGTGCACTATTTACAAAACGTGGCAGTGGCTAGTTTTATGAAGAAAGCTCATGTTCGCCTTTGTCCTTCAGGTTTAAAAGCTTTAAAGGCCATTTTTAACTGTAACTCATATATAAAGAAGCATAGCTACACTGTGTATATTTTTATGTTACACATGTTGGCATGATTCAGGCTTTTGCAGTGGTCTGGTTGGGATAAAGTATGGAGGCAGGGGTAGCTCAGTGGTTAAGGTATTGGACTACAGATTGGAAGGTCCCAGGTTCAAACCCAACCGCCACTACCATGTTGCTACTGTTGGGTCCTTGAGCAAGGCTCTTAACCTTAAAATGCACAGATGAATAATGAGATAATAATAAAGTTGCTCTGAATAAGGACATCTGCCAAATGTTTCCCAGACCAATGCTCTCCTTGTGTGGCTCCATGTGATTTTGTATTGGTGCTGTCTTTCTCTTTCAATATTGTCAATAGTCTCTTACCTTTTGTTCTCACTTTGTCTTGTTTAACTGTAAATAATTTGTCAATTTATACTCTCATGCGTCATTGTCTACACCTTTTTTCTAATTCCTGTCTTTCTAATTCTAATTGGTTTGGACTACATTTGATTTGACACACCCCCTGCTTTTAATAACTGTATGTTACAAATGGAGTTGTGATTTTAAAAACATGCATTTTATTGTATTTTTGTTACATGGTCTGTATTGTGTCTGTTGGATAGTTTTAAGTTCTGTATGATAAGCTATCTAGCTGGACTCGAGTCCGGTCTTGGACATGCGCCTGTTCTCTCGGCAGTTACTTTGACTTGTCTCTGACCTATGCGAATTTGTACTTGTATTTGTCATTGGTTTAGTTAAATATAACCTTGATATCAGCAAAGAGATTGTAAAATAATGTTGGTTTTGGTTTTATATTTATTTGACCACAAAGAATTCCTTCTTCTATAAAGCATAACAAACTAACCTCACAAACCATCCACAAGCTAATAAAGAAACATGAGACAAGCTAGTCATGAATGCTAGCTCAATATTGGGGAAACCCCTGGAGGGTTTGGAGTTGGAAGTGGAGAGAAGGATGCTACAGTACACAAAATGTTGAACATTATGGAGAACACCTCATATCTCCTCCACAACCTACTGCTTAGCCATAGACTTTACAATAACTCTGCTTTGTGGGCAAGATCTCCTTCTCTGACATCACTATAAATAGGCTCATATACATTCTGTTTTTATTGAAATCTGATATGATCATGTCCTTTCATTCTCTTTCTTATTAATATTTCAACTTGCTGTTGGACCTTATGTACAGTTACTCAAAGTTCCCACTTGTATATACAATCATTACTTTATGTACATGTATATAGAAGCAGTATATTCTTATTATTTTGCAAATTTTTTACCACATTATTGCATCTTGTAATTGTAAACAGTGTATCAAAGGGTTTTCATTTTAATGCTTTTCTTATTGAGATTTTTATCATGCCATCCATCCATCCAACCAACACTAATTGGTGCAATGCATGGACAATCCAACTAGTTGATGTAAAGGGTTGGCCTCAAAAGGGACATAATATTCACCCTTGATCTTGACTACACTTAATTTAATGTTAGGACCCTCTTAACATTCAATCTTGATTCTGCCATAGCTATCCTGGACTTGCATTTGTCATTTGTGATTTCATTCTTGACTACTATCTTTGTTCGACAAATGGCACTGATACCTAAAGATTCAAAAACCCTTTAGGGTAGCTTTTATGTAGGAGAATAAGATGCTAATGTTTATTTGCAATAAAGAAATGACATATTGTTAGGATGGGATAATGCACTCCTTTTATAGTCTCTATGAAATCTCTCTCTCTCTCTCTTTATATCTCTCTCCTTATCTCTCCCTTTTTTTTTCATTTTATTTAAATCTTATCACATCCATAGTAAAGTGAATATTTTCTCAAAACTCTTAAGAAGATTCATTACTATACAACAACTTGACAAGCAATATGTTGTGTACTTTTGTCCTCGATTGTTGTGCTAGTGTAGTTTTTCATTTGCATATCCCCCCTCAGGCTTGCAACTAATGATTACCAAAGCAAAATGATAAACAACTTTCACAAGACATTAAACTTGTTTTCCTACCCCATTATAGTGACATCAATGTAAGCAGCTAAACTAGGCACAAACATACTGCAGGCACGAGCAGCTTGCCAACAGATAATGGACTATATTGCTGTTATATTGGTGCATGCACACACATGCACACATACTCGTACATATATCGCACATTATCTTTAACCACATGTGCCAAGGCTTTTGGGATTTGACATCTTTCACTCAGTTCAAAGCAATATGTATACTCATGTGTACCATTGCGGCACTTTCATGTATACTGTAGCATAGTGTTCAGAATTGAACATAACCTTTTCCTTCATTCTTCTTCAGTAACTGCTTAAGTCAGTTCAAAGTCACTTTGGTTTACATTAATAATTTTTCTATTTTGAAAAAATAGTACAAACTAATGCCTAGTCCTAGTTCAAACCCCCCTCTGTTTGGTCTTTCATCCTCATAAAATTTGTGTTTTAGGTCACTGAAATCTGACCTTCTGAAAAACCCTTACAAGGTAAAGATATTTAGACATAGTAATGTAAATCATAGGTAGAATGTCAAATAGATTCGTTTCAACATCACTAATGTTTATTGTCTGATTTCTTTCAAGCAGCTTTATTTCTTCCAGGTTTCAAAGGATTAAAATCTAATCTAATAAATATTGAACGCTGTGTAATTTCATTATTGACTGTTTAAATGCTGTGTGTCATACCAAGATGTTTCTTCTGCTTTACACTCCAGTCCAGTAGGTGGCGGTATTTCACCAATCACCCATAAAACTAAAAGATGAACAAGAAGTACTTTTTTGCAAAATAAGAAAAAGTAAGTATGAGGGGTGTTCAAGTCAAACAGGGACTAAACAAATTCCGTGCTACACTAGTGCACCTCTCTCAGCGTTTCACTAGTGCCTGGATACAGTACCATCAAGGTAGAAAGTTTTCACAGTACACCAAAGCCATGAACGGACTGCCTGCTTCATGGTTTGAAACGCTGGCCTCCCAGGAACTCCTTTATTTGTCCAAACATGTGAGCTTAAACTAAATTTTTCCATGCATCTGACGGCTAAAAATGGTTAGCAGTTGAGACAGTTTGGGTTATAAAAAGTTCTTTGTAATATGTCCTACCAAAATCAACAAAGCAAGTACAATTATACTTGTGGGAGTGGGTGAGTTGGTTTCTGGTGGAGTGGACGGTATTAGTGGATTGTATAAGAATTTTTTCAAGAACAGGGTGAATTGGACAAGCTTTCTGCAGACGCATACAGGATTAGTGAAATATTCTGTTTTGCAATTCCTCCAGGAGTGGGATAATTATAATACTAGATCTGATCAACGACATGGGTGGGGAAAGTAACAAAAAGCTCAGCAAATGAAAGATTAAAGGAAATTAAAGGAGATTAAAGGAATAGTGGAAGTACACTATATGGACAAAAAGATTTCACCAAACCTGGTCATTATCGAATTCAGGTGTTTCAGTCATGCCCCTTATACACAGTAAAGGGCAATCTTAATGCTTCAGCATACCAAGACACCTTGGACAATGCTATGCTTCCAACTTTGTGGACATAGTTTGGTTAAGGCCCTTTTCTATTCCAAAATGACTGTGCCCCAGAGCACAAAGCAAGGATTAAAATCAACTCCATCGAGCACCTTTGTGAACCTGGTACGGAGATTGCAAGTCAGGCATTCACGTCCAACATCAGTGCCTGACCTCGCAAATGCTCTACAGCAGTCTTCCCCAACCTTTTTTGCACCACGAACCAGGAGTGGACAGGCTTTCAGGAAGAGTGGAAGCTGTTATAGCTGTGATAGGGGAACCGACTCCACATTGAAGTATATGTATTTGGTACAATGTCATTGCAAGTTTGGACAAATACTTTTGTTCATATAGTGTATCCATGGCTTACGGTTGCTGATGGTCATATTCACCATTTGATTTCCCAAATAATACAGCAGCAGTATATCTTCTCTTTTATTTGATTCCATCTAACACTTTACAACCTATGTAACAACCAGTGAAGAGTAATTTGAGCGGTGCCAGACAAGTGAAAACCAGTGAAATCTCACACCGGTTAGGATTCCTATGAATTTTGCATGAGATTCAGATCGAGTGCACTGGAAGAGAGAGTATCTGTTAATATGCTTGTAGCCGTGGTGATTGGCAGAACTGAAGAAGTAATGGGAATTTGTTTTTCACAACCCATTTGTTTAACCTTTTTATATCATTTCATATATCATTTTACACCATTTGGATTTTTTTTTAAAACACCCTCTTCTGCACTTTCTGAGATCTGTGTATATAGTATATTTGAGACAGAAGGCCATTCTGCTGACTGCTGATCTTCTATGTATGAAGAACATGACACCTACAGACTTTGGTATGATTTCCTTGGACAGCAACGCTGTATCATTCATCACTGTTTTTCAGTCCAAGCCCTTTACAAATCTTCATATCATTATTCTGACTCGGTTAAACATATTTTACCACATGCGAGCTTTTGGAAATATTATTCTGTTGTTATAAATATCATGCCAACTTTTTTTTTTTTAATTCAAGATGAATAATGTACATGGTAATAAAGACTCAGTACCTTTTTTCCACATCACAGACTCGAAGACCTTCTGTTTTTTGCATATATAAATAAAATGAATAAAAACAGCTTTTATCAAAGTTCTCTCTCTCTCTCTCTCTCTCTCTCTCCTTCTCTCTCTCTCGCTCTGCTGTTGGCTGTGATGCTACTGGCATATGGGTCTTTAAATACTAATTGCCATATGGACACATATGGCCAGCACTGGGAAAATAATAAAGACAAACCAAATTGAGGGTCAGTGGTGACAGACAGAGATTTGGCTTTTGAAGGACAAAGGGATTCTGGGTATTTTGGCATGAGATTTTTGGGTGTAACTAATCTGAGATGGCACCCAAACAGGCAAAAGCAGATGAAGGCAGATTGTACACAAACACTTGGTTGGGAAAAGCAGTTTTACAGCCCAGTACACTAGAGGAGACAAAACAGGCTTTAGGGGGTTACATATCATAGAACTGGCAACCCAAAACCTTTGTTTAGAAGGCTTAGTAAAACATGCATATTTATCCAGTAAATGTCTCAATGAGTGACGGATTCAAAAGTAATCACATCACATCAAATTAAACAAACATGTTACAACTAAATTAAACAGTTGAATTGTAAGTGTTGCTGCTGTGTGAAAAAAAAATTGTGATTGTGGTCAATATATGTGTGAAAATGATTCCTTATGCCCCAGAAACACTCTTTCATAATTTGAGTCTTGAAATATGGCCATCAGGATAGAAAAAAACAACATAACCTGGTGATTCGGTACATTCAGGTTGTCAGCTGACTTCATTTTATTGCCACATAACGTTACTGAGTCTAGACCTGAGCTACTGAAGCAACTCCAGATCATAACACTGTCTCCAGAGGCTTGTACAGTGGACACTATGCATGATGGGTGCATCGCTTTATACGCTTCCCTTCTTACCCTGACACGCCCATCGCTCTGGAACAGGGTCAGTCTGGACTCATTATACCACATGACCTTTTTTCAATGTTTCAAAGTCCAATCTTTATGCTTCTTAGCAAACTGAAGCCATTTTCCTGATGAGTCTCAGTAAGAAGTGGTTTTCTTATGGACACACAGCTGTTTAGTCCAAATCCTGTGAGTTCTCATCACATTGTGCATGTGGAAATGCTTTTTTTCCAAGACATAGCTCTGGTTTCTGGTGGCCATATTTTATGATTTAGCTTTATCTCCATTCATTATTATTATTATTATTATTATTATTACAACCACATTTTTTCCATCAAGTTGACGGTTTAATGCCATCCTTTAAGTCTTACGTTTTAATAATGTGTTGGTTATTTTCTTTGCCTGATGCGGTCCAATAATTTGACTACTTAAAAATGCAGACTTTTTGTGGCCAGGCAGTGTATATAGAAAAATACTAAATATGCAGATCAGTGCAAACGTTTGCATATCTTTACTTAGGTAATGAAACCAACAACACATTTTATGCAAAATAGGTCAGGTGTTATAGATGCACCTTTTTATAGTTTCCTGCTGTTTGTTTTTCAATTATGTAGGGAAATCTCTTTAAGAGTTAGATTATTTTTGTTGTTTTTGTCACTGCCATTGTATCCCTGACTCGATCCAGAGCATGGCTTATTGCCTGTGTAGAATTTCTGTGCATAACTGAATTACGTTGTCCCTTAATCCATAACTGAAAGTGAAGGCATGAGTGCTGTTCTTGTCCAATTATTATTGACGATGGGGATGATGATTAAGGTTGTTGTCATTGCTGCTGTTGTTGTTGAGCTTGTATTATTATCTTTTTATTACTTAAAGAACAAAGATGTGATGCGATGGATTGGCATCCCGTCCAGGGTGTACCCTGCCTCGTGCCCTAAATCTCTTGAGATAGGCTCCAGGCCCTCCGTGATCCTGATAAACCATGAACCTATTTAAAAAATAGGAAAAGACAGAATACAATACAAGACAGAAAAAAATGTGGGAAATTCTATGAAGGACCTAGCAAGTACTGCAGCCTTGGAGTGGCAAAAAACATGCACACTAAATCTCTATAAAGTTGAGCATGGCATCTAAACTATTAAAAATAGCTCACACTGATTTAAACATAATAGACTTTTGTGTAACACTTAGGAAAAAGCTGAATGTTGCCTATGGGGAAAAAAACAGTCTAAACATGTTGCATAATGCTTTTGCTGCTAATTCTGAGAAATGGTATTATTGCACTGTAGCCTTTGTAAATGTACCTGTTTTTGATTATCTCTTTGTGGACCTTTCTAAAAGGCCAGGCCTTGGGGTTTTGCAAGCAATTTAGTCCCAAAAAAAAAAAAAAAAAAACATGAGTCAAGGACACAAATACTTTATTCTGTGTATAAGGTTGCATACAGATGACTGTATATAGATACATCTTTACTCATTTTCTCTAGGCAAACTGTGTGTGTGCGTTTCTTCACCTCTCTCCTTCTCTCTCTCTCTCTCTCTCTCTTTCCCTCTCTGTCTGTGTGTGTGTCTGTCTCTCTCTCCATTACAGGAGACTGGTAGTGCTTCAGGCTTGAAACTCAATTTCTCAGCCGTTGAATGGGCAGCGATTGCACAGAGCTAACTCAATTGTGGAGAGAGGCCAGCACAGTCCCTTGAATAGATTGGGGCCTCGACTTTAATACAACATCAGTCATGTAACACACAAACACATTGCTATTCCATTTCAAACCACAACACTTACAAATGAATGGCTTTAAAAGCAAGCTATATGCTCATTATATTGTCGCTGGGAGAAGGGGGGGGGGGAATCCCATGAATATGTTTAGGGAATTTATTTATTTATGTTACAGTCTCACATTCAATCACCACAACGTTGGTTCAGGTTTTTTCTATTACCTCTCTATTATTATAAACTGCACAACTGTTTTTTATTATTGTTATTATTTCGTCCTGCAGCAAAACAGACAATGGGAAAACAGCCAGTTGTAATAACCCCTGTCCAAAATGTGAATAGAGAATGTATTGTTTGTTACTGAGTAAATTATGTATGGTGGTTTGAATTACACTGGGCTGGAGGGATGCTTCATGATTCCCATAGCTGTATGGTGAAACAGGTCGTTTATTTCCAATTACAAGCTCATTGTAATTGCTAAGGACTGTATTTGGTAAATGTGTGGCATGGAGAGTGACCTTAGTCCTTGTTGTACAGGTGTTGACAGAGAGTTTTTTCGTTTGTTGTTTTAATACCAAATAGAACACAATCAATTAATATTTGATTTAATTCAATTAAATCAATTATTATTATTATAGTAATAATATAATAATAATTATTATTATTAGTAGTAGTAGTAGTAGGAGTAGTAATAATAATAATAACAATAATAATATAAACCTATATACAGTATATTTATATAGTGTTTTTGAAAAGTGCAGAATAAAATAGCACAGTCATAAATTACCTTAATTTCTGTATATAATCTCCTGCTACACAAAATGCACTTATCCCACTGTTTCACTAGCGCTTGGATACCATCAAGGTGGAAAGTTTCAGTCTCAGTACGCTGGATTCATGAACGGACTGCTTGGGTCACGTCCTTTTATATATATGTAAAACAGAAAGAAAAAGAAAAAAGAAAAAACTTGGGGGGCAGGTGGGGGGGGGGGGGTTGGGGACACGAAAAAATTATTAAAGAAATTAAAAATGTATATAAAAAAAAATTAAGAATAACTTATTCTTTAAAAAATTTAAAAATTAAGAATAACATAAAAATGAGTAGGCAGTGGATATTGAAATAGTTGTTAGGAATGGGGTCAAGCAGGGGTGTGATTTCATATATTTCCCCTGATCCTTAAATAAAATGAGTTACACACAGTACCTGGGCCAAATGTTTACACCCTTTCTGCTTTTTTTTTATTAAACATTTTTTTGCACTTCAATATCAAGACATCAAAACTATGAAATGCCAAATATTGAGTAAAAAAAAACAAAAAACACTTGTCCATCATTACTTTAAGGCATGAAGATCAGTCCGTCCAGAAAATTGCAAGAATTTGTACTTATAATCAATATCTTGTATCAGTATAATACAGTATCTTCAAGTGCAGCTCCAAAACATATCAAACACATATACTGAAACAAGTTCTCATGAGGAGTGTTGCAGGAAAGGAAGACCAAGACATACAGTAGCTTTGCTGCAGAGGAAAAGTTTGTTTAGAGTGACCAACTTCAGAAATCTGCAGTGAAGAGCACCTCAGGTTAGAGTCTACATGAATACTGTACACAGCTCATGCAGCAGCCACATCTCAACATCTCATCTGTTCAGAGATATTTCATATCTTGGATACCTGCAGCATTGTTCAACAATGTAGAAAATGCTAAAATAAAAAAAGAAAAGTCCATTGACTTAGAAGGTTGTGTCCAAACGTTTGACTGGTGCTGAATTTCTGATTATACGTCTTGTAATATTTATAACATTTTTATTAAAATCTATGACAGGTGATACTTTACAATGCCATAAGTGCCTTTATGTAAGTTCAGTAAGACACTTAATAATATTATTATGAAAACCTGTGACAGTTTCATGACACCATGACAACAAAATTATATATATGCTGCGTCTCTGCTGCTTAGAAAAAGGAAAGTGAATAGCTCTGATTATTAGATTTTTATACATATCGCTTATATGGAATGTCAGGGTTATGTACTGTATGTTATTCCATGCCCTTATGTAAATTACAAGCCTCTGACACTATAAAAGAGTTGTGTGTTTTGTCTGAGCCTTAAATAAAGTAAGTTTCTTATTCCTGATTATGACCCTGCTTTAGTTTAAGGTTTAATTTGCCTGTTTAGAAGATTCTTTAAAAAAAAAAAAAACATCATTATGATACCGTAATATCGGAGAGATGTATCTAGAATGTTCATGCTTGACATTATTACTGTTGGCAGCATGGTGGCTCAGTGGTTAGCACCATCGCCTTGCACCTCCTGGGTCCGGGTTCAATTCCCATCTCAGGGTCTGCGTGCATGGAGTTTGCATGTTCTCCCCGTGCTTGGTGGGTTTCCTCTGGTTACTCTGGTTTCCTCCCACAATCCAAACACATACAGATTAGACTAACTGCCGTTCCCAAATGGCATGTAGTGTGTGGATGAGCATGCTGAGAATGAGAGTGTTGTATAATTGGGAATAAATATAATGGATTTTCATTAGAGTTTCCTAGATGGATGGATTGATATACTGTAATGCGACTGATTTACCAAAAATGCAATGATCACCTAACAAAGTTGTAGTGCAATTCAGCTAGAAAAGTATCATAAGATAACCTTCGACACTTGACTCATGTGTTTTGTTCATTTGAAATTAACAAACCCTATTACAATTAGTTTTCCTATGTGTATTTTTTATATTTTAAGTACTAAGTAGTCCTTATGAACATCATGTTTAATAAACTAGTATGGACACTTAATTCCAGAAGGCATCTATTTATCCGCTTGGATGCAAATTCAAAGAAAATATTAAATGTGTTTTAAAAACCCTGCAATGTGATAGCAGAAGTCTTGCCAATGCAATTCCAGCACATCTTTGAAGTGTAAATCAGTGTTCGCTGAAAGCAATACCATTGCGAAACCGTATTAAAATATAATTTCAAGCACATGAACCAGACACACTTCAAATGTGAGGACCAACACTGTAACTGAGATTTTTATAGAACACAAAATTCAACCATTGTTTTAAATTATCTGTAATCTTTCAATGTTCTTCTCGCCATGGTAATCCCAGAAGATAGAGAGACCAGGATCAGATGGAATGTGAAAGTAGGCTGTAAAAGCAGGCAGGAGGAATCATGGCTGATATTGAAGGGAAGATGACAGGCCATAAGTTAGAGCCGGCTTATTGTTGTTGTGTGTTGTTATTTTCTTGTAGTCCCTGCTGTGAAGCAAGAGCTACATTTCAAATTTAATTACCTTTCAGGTCACCTCATTAAGTCAGAAGTTTGGCGAAGATGGAACGTAATTGCGTGTACACAAACAAGCATGTATACACAAACACGTTCTGTTGTTACAATGCATGTCTTCACTTGTTCAAACTAGTACTTATTCTCAATAAAACCTGAAGTTCAAACCTTGCATCATAACATCACTATATATCCTACCAGTTTAATATATAATGTACATGCATGACTGTTCAAAAGTCTTGAGCCACCCCTCATTTCTTTATATTTTGCTTCCAACAAGCCAGTATTTTTGATGTAGTCCAAAACCACTGCCAATGCAATCAAAACATGTTTCGATAGATAAAACCATGATGGAACACACAGTCATGGATTAGTCCCCCCAAAGGCTGGATCTCAACAATATTGAAGCGGTGTGGGATGATCTTGATGGAAAACTAAACGAGACCAAAGTCCAAAGAAGAGCTGTGGAATGTCCTTCAAGAAGCCTGGAGAACTGTTCCTGAGGACGACTTCAACAGTTATTATTCTAAGACATGAAGGTCAGCTGTTCTGGAACAGTTCTTGCAAGAATAGTATTGTCAAGTGCGTTTGCAAAACCCATCAAGCTCCATGATGAAACTGGCTCTCATGAAAACCTTCCTAGGAAAGCAAGACCAAAACATACCTCTGCTGCAGAGGAGAAGTTCATTTAGAGTTACCAGCCTCAGAAATCACCAAATATTAAACTGCACCTCAGATTAGAGCCGTTTAAGGATTTACAGAGCATAAGTACCAGATACATCTCAATATCAACTGTTCAAAGGAAAAATATTACATATTTTATGTCGAAATTAAGAAAAATCAGGAAAGACCATGGAATTAGAAAGTGTGTCCAAATCTCAGTTGATAAACTTCAAATTCTATGACTGGTGAAGAGTCATTGGCTTTTAATGACACAAACACACACATCTAATGAAACTTTTATCAAGACTCAAATCTGTTATTATACCAATCAAAAAGCAATAATTTTCTTAGCAGTTCAAACCAAATCCAAAATATGACTATTGATTTAAATTCAAACAAATGGAATAAAAGGAAGAAGAGCAAGAGGTCTCTTCCACATTATCCAATTTCATTCTAAACCAGTATGCTCTCAAGATAGTAGGAAATATTAGGGAGATCGTCATCAGGTATAGCTCCGGATGGTTCAGAAAAACTGAAGCCATAATAAAAAGTGAAATGTAGTGACTGACCAAGAAACAAAGTTTTTGTATTTATCAAAAAACTGTTTTTTTTATTATTTAAAGATAGATCGTAGGGATAAATAATGGATTGCAGAGTCGCAAAATATGTGAATAATTCCTTGATAAGTACTGACCTGGGGCTGGTTTCTCGATAACGCACACTATTCGCGCGCTAAGAAGACTCTTAAGATATATCTTAAATTAATTGATTACTTTTCTAAGTGTATTTCTCGAACTGTCTCTTAGAAGTCTTCTTAAGTCGCTGCCTCTTACATCCGACGTTACAAGGCGCTGTCTACAGTGAAGGTCCTGATTTAGCTGACATCGGTGGCTCAGGAATCGATTTTTGACTCCTTTTGCATGAAAGCGTTAAGAAAGACGCCACTTTCTATGTAAATTAAACATTGCACTAAATTCTTTTAATAGCGTTTATTTCGACATGGGTTAACTTATCAATAGCATGCCATAATA
>JAQQZT010000023.1:4784722-4797289 GCA_030068275.1 Clarias platycephalus
GAAGAGGATGCAGAGGATAGGGTTAGATGGAGGCAGATGATTCGCTGTGGCGACGCCTGAAAGGGAACAGCCGAAAGTCAAAGAAGAAGAAGAAGATTGGTGGAAAAGTGGTAATAGTGACATAACCTCATATGCAAACAGTTCTGTAGAACTGTCCTTGATGGTCTTCTCAGTGGTAAGCACAAACACTTGCCTGTATGACAATGCCTTTTTAAAAACAATTTGTTTGTTTGTTTGTTTGTTTGTTTGTTTGTATTTGTCTGTTTGTTTTTGTTTTCCCAAATTTCTCCCCAATTTAGTCATATCCAATTCCCACCCACCTCTGTCTCTCTCTAAGGGCAATTTCCTGTCAAGCTGACAACTACCAACTAGAGACTACCAAATGCTTCCTCCGACACATAGGAAGCCAGCCGACCACATCTTTTTAGACTGATGCTCATACAATGTTGGGGACGGTGTAACATATTCGAAGGAAATTGCTCTACATCCCTTCCACATGCGTGAGCACACAGATGTCCATGGTTGGCTAGTGTCACTATGATTGATGTGATAGTGTGTGCCCGCCCTCCTCTTGAGTGGAACCAAACTTGTGATCTCCAGATGATAGTACAACGAGCCTGTTACTGTTTGTTATTTTTGAACTTTTAAGTTGTTTAAACTGCATAAATGGCAATACTGTAGCAATGGCAAGCATTGAAATAAAGATCTGATAGGAGTCTGGTATTTGGGCAGTATTTAGCTGCATTAATATTTTTAGTTAGTAATTAAATTAGTAATAGCTTGGCGATTAATATAACTATGGATTTAACTGCCATTATTCGTCAGCTTAGAAAACAGCACTTGATTCAGGTCATACTATTATTTAGCATTTTATTTTTTTCTAATAATATTTGAACTGAGGTCAAAATATGTTTAAGGTGTGCCATGTATGCCAAATTAAAATGTAAGCCATTTGATCATGCTTTTAATTAAGTATTTTGTTTGTTTGTTTGTTTGTTTGTTTGTTTGTTTGTTTTAAATTATGAAGAAATATTTTGACAGAATGATGTGTTATTCTGTAAAGAAAACATGCACATGGTTTGTAGGAAAAACCAAGCAAATGTTCGTCTGATTCACTTACAGTTCACATTAAGTAAGTTTATAGTCTTAGCCATGAAAATATTCAGTTCCTGAGATGATTAAACCTTTTTCTCTAACATTTTTAAAGGCAATAAAGCATGATGTGTATAATTAGTAATATATTAAAACCCACATAACTCCCTTAACAAATGCATTATATATGTATAAAATCATTTAAGTTAATTTATTTTCCTCATTAATGTACACACAGCACCGCATATTGACAGAAAAACACAGAATTGTTGACATTTTTGCAGCTTTATTAAAAAAGAAAAGCTGAAATATCACATGGTCCTAAGTATTCAGACCCTTTGCTGTGACACTCATATATTTAACTCAGGTGCTGTGCATTTCTTCTGATCATCCTTGAAATGGTTCTACACCTTCATTTGAGTCCAGCTGTGTTTGATTATATTGATTGGACTTGATTAGGAAAGCCACACACCTGTCTATATAAGACCTTACAGATTACAATGCATGTCAGAGCAAATGAGAATCAAGGGGTCAAAGGAACTACCTGAAGAACTTAGAGACAGAATTGTGGCAAGGCACAGATCTGGCCAAGGTTACAAAAAAAATGCTGCTGCACTTAAGGTTCCTAAGAGCACAGTGGCCTCCATAATCCTTAAATGGAAGACGTTTGAGACGACCAGAACCCTTCCAAGAGCTGGCCGCCCAGCCAAACTGAGCTATCGGGGGAGAAGAGCCTTGGTAAGAGAGGTAAAGAAGAACCCAAAGATCACTGTGGCTGAGCTCCACAGATGCAGTCGGGAGATGGGAGCAAGTTGTAGAAAGTCAACCATCACTGCAGCCCACACATGAAAGCTCGCATGAAGGACTCCAAGATGGTGAGAAATAAGATTCTCTGGTCTGATGAGACTAAGAGAGAAATTTTGACCGAATTCAAAGCGGTATGTGTGGAGAAAACCAGGCACTGCTCATCACCTGTCCAATACAGTCCCAACAGCGAAGCATGGTGGTGGCAGCATTATGCTGTGGGGGTGTTTTTCAGCTGCAGGAACAGGATGACTGGTTGTAAGGGAAAGTTGAATGCGGCCAAGTACAGGGATATCCTGGATGAAAACCAGGATTAAAGAAAAATAACTTGATAAAATGATTTTAGCAAATATCTCACTGTAGTTAGTATGAACAGTATACAGTATGTGACTTCAATGTGACAAATGCAGTAATAAATATGAAAGGGTAATTTCAGTGTGCGTGTGTACGTGACTGTGCTAATGTTGTAAATGATGGCATTAATTAAAAAGAGGGTCTACGAAGGGAAAGTAGACAACATACACAAATGCGCAAACACACACACACACACACACACACACACACAAAATGTAACACACTGTAACTCCTCTGTATCCTAGTAGATTGTTTGTCTTGTTGTATTTTTCATGTACCAAGCTAACGTTTGACATTTGATACTCAAAAGTCCTCAGCGTTCAAACTTAAATAAAGTATTTTATGTATAAATCTGACCTTCAGCTTCGACCTGGTTTGTACCTCGCTGGCTTGTTGTTTTTCCTACAGGTTAGACAGCTCTAAAATATATTCTTCAAAGACTAAAAAGAGAGAGGAAAAAAAAATCAAGCAAAGTGCCAAAAGGCGAAAGGGCCGTCCAGAAAAACACGAACACGCTGTACTAGTTATTATTTAATCATGCCATCATGTTCTTGTATGAGCGCTTTAAAGTCCTTATCAATAATTAAAGCTTTAAACTCAAAGTACATGAGAATACACACATGCGCGCGTGCACACACACACATACGCACGCACACACACGCACGCATACGCACACTATCAATCCCCTCTCGTCTCAGTCTTTTCATGTCTTGAACCTGCTTTAATGCTTCATCACACTCGCACGCTCGCAGAAACATGGACACAAACACAGTCGGAATAAATTATTCATTATTCAGCCATATTGATCATAGACTGGTTCGTATGTAAAGACCTTGGCATGGATTGGAAAGAACAGCACAGGATCAAAGAGAAGAGGAAACTGTGTGGCAAAGAGGCGTAGCATGTAGAAGTAAAGATATCCATAAAATTGGGTCTTAGGACAGTGACATGGGGTGAATTGTGGACGGAGAAGGTTATAGAAGATATAAGAGAGGTTATATTAGCTATGAAAGAAAAAAAGTAGAAAGCAAACATTAATGGTAACACACTCAGGTTAGAAGTTCATGTACTGTCTGTGTTCTAACGATCATTAATTACACTGTTGGTTGCAGCATGGGTGAGAGTACTGTGAATGGTCTGTATGGTCTGCAGTACTGAGGAGAGAGCAGCTGCCTGAAGCACTTTCAGTAAGAACATGCGTCTTAAACAACATTTTTTCTCCTTAGTAAGTCATTCCCAATTACCCCTATGTTGTTTTCTTCACGGCTCACGCAAGCTAAAAACACAAGATCAAATCCCAAATTCCTTTTTTTTTCTTTTCCTTTCTCTTGATTTTCTCCCTAAATAAGTCGTAGCCAATTCCCACCCATCAAGGCCACAACAACCAACCAGGGGGTGCGAAGGCTACCACATGCTTCCTCTAAACCACATGACACAACCAACCACATCTTTTCTACCTGCTCGCTTACACACCATTGGGAATGGCATAAAACACTTGGAGGACGGATCTGTATTCATTCCTTCTGCTTACGTGAGCTCACAGACGCCCGAGTGATGTGAAAGCATCAGTACCTTCCATCCCTCCCCTCTGAGAGAGTTTGGCCAATCAGCTCTCTCTAGACCCCTGTCGGTGAGAGGCTACAGCATCACCCGGGGTTCGAAAGCGTAATCTCTGGATGATAGGGTGAGCACTTTACCACTGTGCTATTACTGTGTAAAATCTCCTTCTATCCCCTGATCAAGGCCACTACTAGGGGATAGGGACTGTACACCATACATAGCGCACCAGCTTTCCATGTACAGGATTACAGCTGTCAGTCACCAGCTCTGCAGATTGGGGTTACTGTAGTTATTTCCGCTAGTCACAGAAGGATATATGGTGGTAGTAGCAAAATAACTGATTCAATACATAAATAAAAAGTTCATAATTTGTAGATAATTAATGGTGTTTGTGGAACCGTTGTATAAAAGCAATATCACGCTTGTGGTCATGCCGTTGTACTGAATATCGGCACTCCCTCTCGTGTGATAGTCCTTAAGCAAATGATGGTCTGTTCATGTTAATTTCATTAGGATTATATACATTTATACACTTAATCTGTTGTAACATAAAGATAATATCCCAGAATAGGACAGAATAATTTTTTAAGAGGGATTTTAGTTCACATACACTATACACATTTCCGTTCTTCCTCATTATACAGGAATGTCTGTTTGTGTACTGTATGAAGCCTGTATGAAGCGTTCTCCACACAATACAGTTGATACTATAGAAAGGAACTATAGCAACCATCTAAGGAAAGCTATTGGGGTAATGGAGGAAGATATCGAGCTGGATGTACTTTTAATCATTTCCCACAATGAATACTGAACATTGCATGCAAACTATAATCAACCTCTCCTTTCGAAAAAACTATTTAATGAAATTTATCCCCCCTACTTTGTATTCCAGAAGATCCTGCAGCTGATTCCACTGTAATTTTCTTTTGCAATTGTAAAGTTAAAACTTTATAATATGTGACAAATCTTAATTAACTTTCTGTTGCACTTGGAAGCACAAGCTATATTACACAATTTTTATGTCTCGGGTATAATTAAGCAGTCATTTTTATAAGAAGCACAATCATTTATTCTCTTCTTTAAGAGCCCATACATCATCGTGTGGCAGTACATTTCTTCCTTTTTTCTTTTTTTTTTCAAATGAGAAAGAGAAAGGAAATCTTAATGATTTGATTCTCTAGAATTTTAATTATGTAGGATTTTCTCTACATGATCGATTCGAAGAAAGACATAGTAATACAAGTTTGACTGCATTAAATATTTGATATTGATTACATTTTGATGATTTATGTCTCGGTAAGAATCCCTTTCCCTGAGCCCTGTACTTTTTTATTGTTGACTAAATTAATGGTTTTATTCCTTCGCACATAGATATACCGTAAAGCCCTGCAGCTGCTCATTAGCCTTATTTTTATTTCTCTATTTATTTGCTTTAGATTGACCTCTCAAAGAAAGGTCCGTTCAACATAAGTATATGGTGTTTATTGTGTGCAGTAGTGCAGCAGTGGAAATAGTTTTAATGTGCTGTTGAGGCTATAGTCATGTCAACTGCGTGAAATAATTCGATTTAATTATGTTTTGCTTTAATACAGCATGCAGGAGTAATACTTAAAGAATAATTCATGAAGCTGTGATTGCATTATACACCCACAGCCATAGCATCCAGGATTCTGTATGAATAAATGTCGGTGTATTATAGTGAAATACAAGATGCTCGCATACATACATACTTAAAGAATTCATGGACTTTGGCCTGCACTGTAGATGTACAGGGTTAGTATAAACTTATTTTATACAACATAAAGCTGTAAATTTTGAAATATAATTCATGTAACTTTGATTACATGCCAAACCCTCAGTGATGGTCTTCAGGATAACATCATGACCACTGACGGTGGACTGAACAACATTGATCACCATGTATACACCAGTAAACTGGTGACAGGATCATCCAGGGATCACCCATGACTGCGGGGATCAAAGGCCAGCGCCTTCGGTCCGATCCTGCAGAAAAGCCAAAGGAACACAAATCAATGCTGGCTACAATAGAAAGGCACCAGAACAGCCAGTGCATCCTAGCCCACAACACACAGGGACCAGCAAACAAAAAATGCCCAAGGTCACTGACCAGGCCTACAAACTCCCCAGACCCCAATCTATACAAGCGCTCATGAGATGTGCTGGACAAACAAATCAGATCCACAGAGGCCCTACCCCACAACCCACAGCACCCAAATTATCCTCTGCCAACATCCTGGTGCCAGACACCACAGCTCACCTCCAGAGGTCCTGTGGAGCTACTGTATGGTGGCACAAGGGGACCCCTAGGTGGTTTTAATGTTAATGTTTTAAACATTGTGACTGATCAGTGTTCAGTGGTACTTCGGCATACAAAAACCCCACCATAAGAATTTATGAAAAGTAATTGCATCAGCATACTGTACGAAGCATTTTCAGCATACGAGTTAACGAAAGTCACGGGTACATTCTTAGAAAGCCAAGCGAAGTTTACATATTCTTTTGTGGATTTTTTGCATTTTGTCCAAGATTTTGTGAAGACATAGCACCATGTGTCCCAAGAATGTTAGCAAGGACAGCAACAAGAGGAAAAGGGAGCCACTTTCAATTTTTATCTTATTTTACATCTGAGCAGTTCAGGATTAAGGCCCTCGCTCAAGGGCACAACAGTGGTAACTTGGTGACCATGGGATTTGAACTTGAGTCCAATGCCTTAAAAACTGAGCTACCCTTGAACCTGATATTATTATTTTATATTATATTATATTATATTATATTATATTATATTATATTATATTATATTATATTATATTATATTATATTCCAAGATACCATTGTATACAGTTTTTAGTAGAGACCGAATACGATATTTTGCTTGATTGCTGACCTTTTAAAGGTTTTGCTTTTTCTGTAACAGCAGAAATAGGTTAACAATAGGTTAATTCATACCAGGCTTGTTTTAATACCTTGTTTAATTCACTAACGGACAGAGACTTTTGTTGAACACACTTTTGTCTAAATTTATCTGAATACTCATGTTTGTGGTCAGAGCTCACAGCTGCTGGTTTGCTTTCACATCGAAGAAGCTTTCCAAACCTTGCACTGGTTTGATTGTATAATTCTACTCATCTCTATGCAAAACGTTCGACACATTGTTTCTTTGTTTTTATTATTTTCCTTTAATACTAAGCCTCAAGCAGTGAAAATGAATACCATAGGACTACTGCAGCAGCCACCTACACACAAGAAGGTGTTCTCATATAAGACGATTTCTTTTTGCCGTGTAGGATGGCACAAGATGTGCATTTATATTGCACTCTCAGTGCATGCACTTGCACCACAAAAGGTACAGTAAATTACATTTACTTGAATGCTGTAAAAGTATTTTTATAGAGTACTTTATTTCCTTCGTTGACCATCCTTTCCAAACCCATCATGAAAAAAAAAAAAAAAAACGGAAAGTAATGTAACATGCTGAATCAATCATTTTACTCAGCATGCAGTGCCAAAAGTGTACAAAGTAGACCTGCAACCAGGATTAAAAACACCAATCAAACAGTTAAGAGTCTGCAGGAACAAATATGTGAAAATGACCTAACACTAATCAAGCAATAATGCCATGAGAGAGAGAGTGCTCTTTATACTGAGTATCGTCATGGCCGTAATTCAGCCATAGGCTTAAAGCTGCAGGTAATCAGTATAACAGCATGACTCCTGCTTCTATACAACAGCTTTATGAATAAGAAATTAATAGAGAGTACATTTCAGACACAATATGGTCAAGTAATTGTTTTGTTGTTCTCTGCTTGAGGAAAAAGATCCCTCAAGCAGAGAACAACTAACATTTACAGACATCTAGAGAAGACGTCAAGCACAGCACGGTGATGGGACTCTTAGCCACATAAATTCAAATTCAAATTTTATTTGTCACATACAGTCATACCAGTATGATATGCAGTGAAATGCTTATATGACCGCCCGTGACCTTAAAAAAAGATTATCAATAAGAAATAAATTATGGAATAAAATAAGAAATAAAAAAACTTTAGCTATAGAAAATATAGCTATATAAGAAAAGAACAAAAAAAAACTTGGTTGTACAAATATAGAAAACTTACGTTTTGGAAATAGAACTTAGATAGAAATGTCCAGAGTATGCAAATGTGCATGAATGTGCAGATATGCAGTGTTCATAAATGGCCAGGGTGTTTGTGTGTGTAAATGTCCATATGAATGGTGCAAACATTTTAAAGAAGGGCGTTGTTCAGTAAATGACAATCCCACTGCAGTCGTTCTCATGCATAATCAGCTATTGGAATGACTAATACTTGGGAATTAATAGATAATTTGCAGAAGAGACACCTCTGTCTGTGGGAACTGTACACACAATCATTCACCAACACCACTTGCACATTACAGGAACTCGACTGGGAGATATTGTCACATCACCTGTACAGTCCTGACCTCATTCCAAGCCATTTCCACATGTTGAATCAAGGAGTTCCTGGGAGGCCAGCGTTTCAGACATGAAGGAGACAGACAGAGAAAACTTTCTACCTTGATGGTATCCAAGCACTAGTGAAACGCTGGAATAAGTGCATTAGTGTAGCAGGAGATTTTATAGAGAAATAAAGTGTGTGTGTGTGCGCACGCGTATGCTCCTTCAGTCACACCAAGCACACTCTCTCTCGCCTTTACAGGGTTAGGGTTAGTGCTGTTTTAGTGTCTATGTAAATGAGCTCCTGCTGAGCCACACCAGAGAATAGCAGTGATTGGTGAAGCTGAGCAACAAGCCTGGGGAGGACATCTTCTTATACATATGAGGTCACATTAGGAGAAAATTTAATTGGCTTATTTAAACCTCAGCTAATGCAAGAATAGAAAAAGACCCTTTTTTTTTTTTTTTTTTTTTTTACATCTGTACATGCACACGGTCCAAATTTGACTAAAATACATGTTGTCATTAACTTCACTGTAGCAGCAATTTCGTTGATGAGCACCAAACATCACAGTGCAGTTCTACAAAATTAAGCACTTTTGGATTGTCGTCCAATCACATTAGTTAACAGGAATGAACTGCTGTAATAATAATAAATGTGTTTTAAAAACAGGAAAAGAATAATAAACTTATTATTCCTGAAAGAATTCTCCAGTGTCACTGCTTGTTAACAGGCATAGCTTCTCTGGGAAGAGTTTGCTCATAGGATGTTCTCAGTTAAGTTTTCACTTATTAACTTCAAATGAGCGGAAAATGAGTGTCTCGTTAGGGAACTATTGTTTTCACCTGCTATAAAGTAGGTGATCGGGAACTAATTTGTTTCATAGATGATTATCTGCAATTGTGTCTATAACATAAATAGTCATCTTGCCATAGGAGGAATAAAAGACAACATGCTGTTGTAGGAAAATAGTCAACATCAGGGTGGTACCAGTAATAATAATTTCAGGTCGGCTGCATCGCATCACTTTGTCATTAATAATTTTCATGTCACAGCACACTCCATAGTGTTTTATTCCTCACTGTTGTATACGTAAGCTTCATTAAGAGTTTTATGATTTGCTGTCTTGAACTACTCACCTTCGTAAATACTCTTTGTCTTTCTGCTCATGCTTACCAGAATTATATGAAAACTGCGTGTGTATATGTGTGTGTGTGTGTGTGTGTGTGTGTGTGTGTGTGTGTGTGTGTGTGTGTGCATACGCATAGGAGGAGGTGTGAGTCACAGCATCTAGCTGTGTAAATCTTAATGATATTGGCTCGAACTCCTCAGGGGAAAAAGCCACTCAGATGCCAACTCCTATATCACACAAACCAAATGGTGTAAATGTAATCTCTCTCGCTGCAACACACTCTTCTGTTTTTCACTTTATTGAAACTGGTGATTTTGTCTCAGCTGCTGCCAATGATGCACCATTTTCATAGAGTTTTCATAATATGAATAAATAATATGATTATTTTCTGATTCATTTTTTCCTGCTTGCGGACTGAAAAGTGCACGTACATTTAAATGAAAGATAAGACAGTATATCAAAATGTACTACATGAGAACACAGGAATAAGAGAATGCTTACATACTTTAAAGTATAAATGTGGGTCAGCATCCTGGTATACAGGTGTCATGGAATAAAAAAAAGGTAAAAAAGGTAAATATGATATCATGAATAACATTCTTAGACTCCCTAGAATATTAGGGTTCTCCGATTAAACCTTAATGGTTTAACTAAGCTTTCTATGCTGTGCATGTGGTGAAAAAAAGTTTTGAAATTAATTTGACAATAAAAATAGCCAAAAATCCATTTGTTGTTCATTAAAAAAAAAAAAAAAAAAAAAAGGAAATCAAATTTGAGTCAATGATATATTTAATGCATATGGAAATGCAGCACATATTTGAACCAAGTGAATTCATTGCATCATTGTTTGTTAGTAGCATTGGGGCATGAGGCTGGAAGACACCTTGAATGGCATTTCAGTACATCACACAGCACCAAGCATACATACTGTACATCCACACACTTACTGTATTCACACGCAGTGTCACCAGTCCACCCACCGGCACACACTCAGCAGGTAGCCAAGTTCAGATTATATTTAAAAAAAGGAATTTGAAAAGATCTATCACATTTGTGATAACGGGTACAAACTATAAAAAAAAAATAATAATAATGTTAGTAATGTAATTGGTGGGAAAATGCTATTTTAAGAGGAATAAAACTTTCTACATTCTAGTTCAACTTTTTTTAATTAGAAAACTTCAGTATGGTAAGAGTAATTCTGCTTTACATTATCTGCATCACATTACCATGTTATGGATTAAAATATTTCTATAACAGCACATGCCAAAGTGTTTTAACCCTTTCTAGTTTCATAAATTGAGCAACTCACACAATGGCTTAGTGATTAGCGCTGTTGACCTTGCAGCTCCAGGTTCCGGGTTTGATTCCCACCCAGGATCTGTGTGCATGGAGTTCTTCCCATGCTTGGTGAGTTTCCTCCTTCAGTTCGAAGCCATTCAGGTTAGGTTAACTGGTGTTTCTTAATTGCTCTAAGTGTGTGTATGTGTGTGTGCCCTGCGATGAATTGACACCCTGTCCAGGATGTACCCTGTCTTGTGCTATAGGTCTCCTGGGATAGGCTCCTGGTCCCCGCGACCCTGAATAGAAGGATAAAGCGGTATAGAAAATGAATGAATGAATGAATATATATATACTGTATAAAGGAAAATAATTGCTGATCTAGTATTGCATGATTTTCTTTTTCATGAACCACAGCCCAAGCTTTAACCCTATTCCTTTGTATCCGAGTTGAGTTTGGTCTAATATAAATTCATACAAATGTACAATAATGCGGATCTTCAAAGCTGTCCGAGTGATTTTCTCGAGCTTGCGTTTCCCAAGCGTTTATCAGTGGATCCGTTTCTGTTGCTTACATTCATGTTGAAATTGGTACAACAGCTTAAGCACTAGACATGTTACATTCTGTGTCAAAGGTCCCTCTCCTCCTGCGGAAAAACAGAAAACCCATTTAGGCCGGAGGAGCAGACGAGGACGGGCCTGACAGGTGGGAGAAATAGGCTTTCTTTTTTTAAACCCATCTGTAGATATTGGACCATGCTGGAGAGACGTCACGGTGGTTAGCTCTATGACTTGAGCTTCGTTGAGCTTATAAAAGCAGGGAGAGGGAGGAAAAAAACAGCAGTGTTCGAGGGTAGCAGCGAGTTTCCATCATAAAGCAACATTTCCCCTGGAAGGAATGTTCTAGATTGTCAGCTAAGTTCATACATTTGAGAAATGTACACTGCTAGGAAAGTATATTGCCCGCGCATGTATTATCAGCATTCTATCGGGATCAGGATCAGGACAGCCAAAAATGCCTCTTGATCATTTCAATTTAGATTTTTTTTTTTTTTGTACAAAATATACATCAACACACTAGTTTCACTGAACAAGCTGAAGAGCATCCACAATGTCATCTGGGGAAAAATCATACCTACTTTTCCCTTTTCCTTCTTTTCTATCTGTCAGTAAACCAAACGTTTCCCAAATCCCTAGTTCATTATCATCAATAAGTCAATTACAGTCTCTCCTTCACAGCCAAATCATGCATTGTGGATGCGGTACCATTTCTGCACAATGTAAACCAATTTACTTTCCTCTCTCCATTGCAGATAGTATTAAACAATGCCCTATGAGTACACAGCTGTCTCAAAGGGAATGATTTATTGCAGAGAGCCGAGTCTTCGCGTCGCTCTGTGAGGCTGTGCAGTGTAAAATAAGCTCATTTGTATTCCATATTGCTGGAACTGCCTCACTTAATATTCCTGTCAGCGAACACTGGGCGGAGGATTCACTCGGATTCAAATGTGGTATAAAGAAGCCCGTGCCTAGCTTTGAGAAGTGTACTAACATTATTAAACACATTTCATCATGTTGAAGTAATGTGCTCGGGACGCGCTAAGAGACGTATCAGCCGCTGTAGTTTGAGGTTTCCTTATCATTGTTCTCTGGCAATGCTGTGTTTAAAGACGTCTGGAGCCTGTACAAAAAAAAAAAAGCTCTGATACGTAAATCACTATAAGTAAATCCTAATAAACATTTTGTAGTGCAAAGTGTCATTGTGTTATTACACCATGCCCACACTGTAAAAAATAAAAAGTTTACTTAACTTAAAAAGTTAAGGCAACCGACTGCAAAGCAATTTTGAGTCCACTCAACTTCAGTGGTTGAAGTTGTGCCAAATCA
>JAQQZT010000023.1:4833706-4843849 GCA_030068275.1 Clarias platycephalus
AGCAGAGGTCCTAAAACTGACCCTTGTGGGACCCCATATTTCACTGGCATTACACCAGACGGTTCTCCATTCAGATCAAAAAAATGGTATCGATCAGACAGGTATGATCCCTATCCCAGGAGACTTAGGGCACGAGGCAGGATATATCCTGGACAGGGTGCCAATCCATTAAAGAAATTAAAGCAGTGCCCTCTGCACTGGAAACCAGCAGCGTGCAGAGGGCAAGATGGATTCAATCAAGTATATTTGAAGAAAACGCCATGTCATCTGTGAAGAAGATGAAACTTTGGCATCAGTGGACCTTCCAACAGGACGATGATCCCAAGCAAACTTCAAGATCCACCAAGACTTGGTTTCTGATGAAGTCCTGGAGAGTTCTAGAGTGGCCATCTTAGTCTCCTGATTTGAATCCTATAGGGAAAAAATGTTTAAAAAGCGGTTGCAGCACGCAAACCTAAAAATCTTACTGAAGTAGAGGCCTTTGCCCATGAGGAATGGGCTAAGGGCTCTCAGAAACACTACCAGAAGCTAGTGTCTGGCTATACAGTACATCATGTTTGCAGCAGGTCATATTGACTAAAGAAGGCTCTTCTAAGTACTGAAGATGTTTCATTGAGGGGTTTAATAATTTTGATACTGCAGTAGTCATTGTAAGTATCTTTCTGTGTTGACTTTGGAGGAACTACTTGTTATAATAGTTGTGTTAAGCTATTTAAATTACTCATGTTTCACTGGTTTATTAAGGACAATAGCAAGTTGGTAATTTTGTCCAAAAACAATGGGGGATGAATAATTTCAAGTGCAATTGTATGTAAAATTTGTTTTGTTTAGGTTTTGGCTGATAGAAACAACTACCATACTAATGGCTTTACTGGCAAATAAATAAATTAACTAAATAATAATACTAAATACTAATAAAAAAAAGTATTGTTTTTATTTTTGAGCAAAATCTCGGCTTAATCAATAGATCAAACTGATAATATGCTGATAAATTACCCCCACCACAAGTATTTCTACAGACATTACCAAAATTATATTAGAAATTCAAACAAGTAAGTCGAATTTTGTTCAATTTTATACAAATCAAGTTTAAACTAAAAGTAATTGCTGGTGTATGGGGCTGGGTATCCATGAAAGACAGGACTGAACATACATGAGACTAGAAAAAAAAAAAATGAAATGAAGGATGTTAATTAGCCATGTTAATGATTTTGTTGTCAATTTAAAACACAAAGAGGCCATAACACCAGCATGTGAGATTTGGTGGTTTTGTAGTAAAGGCCTTGCTTTGGGATTTGAAGGTTGCTTGGGATTTTGAATCCAGCGTGTCCATGCGCCCGTGATTATCAAAACTATGTTGACCTTCTTCTCTTTTGCCCAGGTGAAGACATCGCTCTGCCCTCCTGCCCGGTAAGGACGTCACTCCGTCTCTGATTTCGGCTCAGAATGTAGTTCCTCCTCCTCATGTTTTTGTCCATGTTGCTCATCCTCTGCTCTAGTCATGGTCATCGATCCTCCCTCTGTCCATGCAGTGCTCATCATTTCCCCACTGACCATGCCATGGTTGCCCCATCCCTCTCTAGTATCTCTCCCGGGATGTTGGACCCACCCTGAAGGCTAGGTCTTCAGCAGCTGCCCTGATTTCTCCCAAATGAATGTCTGGAGCTGTTCTTAGGATTGGATTTTAGGCCTATACCAGCTTTAGACACTAGATAGAGACATTCTGCCATTTCTCTTTTCTTTTTCCCATAGCTTGTTAACCAGGGTTATTGAAATTGTTTCTCATTAGCTAGACAGTTGTTTTTCTTTTGTGCTCAGTCCTCACTTCGATTTTTTTAGTGATTTCTTTTTTTTAGTTACTTGGATTCCTTTGTCTCTAGTGCCTTACCATTTGCTGCTGTTTTTTTTTTTTTAATTGTGAATATTCCCTTTTGAATCCATTGAATGCATTTATATCTTTGTTGATTTATCTGTATTTGCCTTTACTTCCACTTTGCAATGAATCTTCTTCCATTTTTATTCTCAAATGGTTCATGGATCTTTGTTTGCAACTGCCTGGAATTACCCCCATCCCACCTGGTTTACGTCCGGCAGCACCTTCCACACCCTGCTATCCGTTGCTGAATCATCCATGTTAATATCCTAGAGCCCTGGCCAGGGTTCAAACCAGAAACCTCTAAACTCAGAGGTGATGCTCATCCGTCTGAGTCATGGGTTCTCGCACTCACGCTCTGTTTTATAGAACTTTTCACCTTCATATAGAGAGCCCTGAGTTATAGATAAACTAAAACATGCAGACTTGAACCAGGGACATCCATGCACCATAAACTGAGACACTAACCACCACATCACTGCAAGACAGATCAAACAAGGTGCTTATTGGACTTTTGTCTTAATAATTAAAAACAAGGCAATACAGCGTTTTGGAGGGGAGGTACAACAACTCAAGGGTCATTCTATCCTAGAGCCCTGGCTGGGGTTCAACCCAGCAACCTCTAAACCCAGAGGCGATTCTTATCCACATGAGCAACATGATCTCACAAGAACCTTCTGGTTTATAGAGCCTTCACCTGCATATACAGTACAGTACAGGTCCCTGAATTATAACTTAACTGAAACATGCAGAATTCTTGTACACAGGAATGTTGCACACCAGAAAGCTTGATGCACTACATCATTGGAGGCCAGATCAGTCCAGCTACTTATTAGACTTTTGTTAAGTAGATTAGGTGCAACAAAAGGTTCCCCCTATCCTGGAGTTCAAACCAGCAAACCATCCAGAGGTGAAATCCATCAACATGACACACAGGATTATGTTAGTGTCCCTTAGTTTATAGAGACTTTCACATACATATATGTAATCCTGATTTACAGCTAAAGTAAAATACACAAACTTGAACCGAGGACATCATAAACCAGACGCTGTAACACTGACCATTACACCACTGAAGGCTGGTCCAGGCTTGTCCTAATAAATGGGTTGAGTGGGTTGTAGAGTTCCTTGTATAGTTTCTCAGTAATAAAAAGTGACGCCCAAGTTGAAATGCACATTGAAGCCGAAAAACCATTATACCACTATAGGCCAGGGCTGGTCTACTGCTTATTGGACTTTTGCTTTAATAAACAACTCATTCCAGGCCAATAAGTCTTAAGGAGAATACATGCAACTCAAGGTCAATCCTATCCAGGAGTCATTACTGGGGTTTGAACTGGCAACCTCTCAACACAGAGGTGATGAATCTTCCACAGGATTGTACGCTCATTTTACCTTTATATCCATAATCCCAAACTAGAGCTTCTACATTACTCAGACCATAGATGTCTGGCCAGGATTGGAAGCAGCAACCTCTCCATTCAGAGACAGCACTCATCCATATTAGCCTTGTTTTCTTGATTTGGTTTATAGAGCTTTTCACATTCACATATGTAACTCTGAATTACTGGTAAAGTAAAACGCTTGAAACTTGAAACAGGATTGTTTTGCCACAGAAGCTGTGGCATTAACCACTGCACTGTTGTCTTAATAAATGATTCAACCTAGTTTTTAGTAGAAGAGGAACAGGTTGAGATTCAGTATTGGCAACAGGTCTGTGTGCATGGAGTTTGCATGTTCTCCCTGTGTTTGGTGGCTTTCCTCTAACACTCCTTGGGGTTCCCCATAGTGTGTGTGTGAGTGTGTGTGTATGCCCTGCAATGGATTATGCCCTAAATTCCCTTGGATAGGCTCAAGGCTTCCCATGGCCCTAAAGAGGATAAGAGGTATGGAGAATGAGAAGAAGTCTTTACATATCAAGAAGTGTAGCTCAAGTAACATTCACAGACTTGATTCAGTGACATCATATACCAGAAACTATGCCACTAACCTCTACACCACTGGCCAGATGATGCCATGTTAAAGAGAGGCACAACTCAAGGTTCATGCTCTCCAGGAGTCCTGACTGGAGTTAAAACAAGCAACCTCTCAACACAGAGCTTTATATACTGTAGATTTTTATCTTCACATCCAACAACAGCTCAAGTGAAACGTACTGTACCTTCTACATCGCTCACAGCCTAGATTCCTCATCAGGGAGGGAACAACCAATGTCTCCAATCAGAAGCAGATAGTTGGGTTGAGGTTTAGGACGTATTAATATCTGTTTGGCCAAAAGTTTTGAAAAAAAAATTGAGACTATTAAGTTTCACAATGTCTGGTACTTGAGTGTTTTTAGAGCTTTTTGTCAGATGATACTCTGGTATACTGAAGTATAATTACAAGCATTTCATAAGTGTCAAATGCCTTTAGTAATAATTACATTAAGTTTATGCAAAGAGTCAATATTTGCAAAGATGACCCTTCTTTTTCAAGATCTCTGCAATTCGCTCTGGCATGATGTCAATCAACTTCTGGGCCACTGATGATAGCCCATTCTTGCATAACCAATGCTTGGAGTTTGCCAGCAATTATGGATTTTCGTTTGTCCACCCGCCTCTTGAGGATTGACCACATGTTTTTCAGTGGATTAAGGTTTGGGGATTTTCCTGTCCATGGACCAAAAAATTCTATGTTTTGTTCCTCGAGCCACTTAGTTATCACTTTTGCCTTATGGCAAGTTGCTCCATTATGCTGGAAAAGACATTTGGATGGAGCACGTTAAGAAGAATTGTTTTCTCTGAGGATGCTTTTGTATCATTCTTTATTCATGGCTGTGTTCTTAGGCAAACTTGTGTGTGAGCCTACTCCCTTGGCTCAGAAGCAACCCCACACATGAATGGTCTCAGGTTGCTTCACTGTTGGCATGACTCATGACTGATAGGTAGCGCTCACCTTCATTTATTTTCAATTCTATTGAGAACTTGTGGTCAATCCTCAAGACAGCTGTATAGTCAGTTGTAATAGTCTCAACAAGAAATGTAGATCAAGTAAAAAATAAAAGACAAACTTAAACCAGTGATGTCACACATCAGAAACTGTGACACTAACCACTATGTCAAAGCAGGCTTGACCAGTCCTGCTGCTTATTGGACTCCTGTCCAAGACGCTAAAATGTTAAGTAAAAGACAGGAACTCAACATTCATCCAATCTAGGAACCCTGCCTGGCACGCTCTCAAACCAGAGGTGCTGTTTACCCTCGTGATCCATGGAATCTCATACTTGCACTTGGTTTTATAGAGCTTTTACCTTTATATCCGTAACCCTGAACTACATCAAACATGAAAGATGCCATCTGCATCACTCATAGTCTACGCCAGGGTTTAAACCAACAATCTTTCAACCCAAAGTCACTGCTCATTCACAAAGCTATAGGATCTCCCATTTGTGGCTGTTTTATAGAGCTTTTCTTCTTCATATACATAAACCCTGAACTACTTCTAAAGTAAAACACACAGATCGGATCCTGAGATATCACACACTGAGAGCTGAGACATTAACCAGTACACCATTTCAGGATTGCTTTGATCCTGTGCTTCTCTGACTTTTGTCTTAATAAATGGTAAGGAGCCTGGGTTTGATTCGAATGCCCTTCGTATATAACTTCATGTTTTTTTTACACTGCTTATTCTAGTAACTCAGTAGACACGGTGTATTCACTGCACACAGTCGTTCTCTTTATCCATCCATGCCAGTTCAGCTCCATGTGACAGGTGGCATTAGTATTCCGTTCATGTCTGCACTGCATGAAGCTCTGACTGTAATCAGAAAGCTCCCTCTAAGCTTATTCACTGCGAATGAAGAGCCTGATCCATCCACTCGGCTCGGCGGATAAATAAAAGAGTTTAGCCCGCGGCCATTATGAGAGCATAAACCCGGAGAGCATTTCTGCAGGTGATTAGCACAGTGACAGCGAGATGCGGAGAGACAGTGAGTGAGAGATGGAAAGCGATAGACGGAGAGAATGTTGTTTTACACCATGTTGCTAAGTAATTAACTTAGCTGAAGTGATGCACATAGGGATAAGAATAGTGTAGGTCAGATCGATCACTAAGAGCATGACTGACACGAAGATACGAGACGGCAAGGTGTGAGAAACGTCTGACGAGATCTTCCCTCACCTCTATTCACTACAAACACAGATACGCACACGTGAAGCATGAAGACATTGTGTCACTGAGATTATTTAATATGTTTTTTAAAGGTCAGAAGATATATAAAGCTGAATTTTATCAGTAAATTAGCACAAATTATTATTATTATTATTATTATTATTATTATTATTATCATTATTACTCATTCATTCATTCCTTCATTCAATTCTATTCTGTTGCTTTTAACAGTGGAAATTGTCGCAAAGCAACTTTACAGAATCAAAAGAAAATTATGGAAATGTGTATGAAATGTAAGAAAATATGTATGAATCAAAATGATCATGTATACAGGGTCGCGAGGACCTGGAGCCTATCCCAGGAGAGTTTTGGGCACAAAGTGAGGCACACCCTGGATGGGGTGCCAAGCCATCGCAGGACAAACACACACACACACACACGGGCAAGAAAAACATCTACAAACTCTACACACCTTCAACTTTGGAGGTGCAAGGCCATTACGGCACTGTGCCACCATTATTATTAGTGGTAGTAGTAAGAGGTGACGGTGGTGTAGTAGTTAACACTGTCACCTTGCACCTCCAGGGATGTTCGCATGTTCTCCCCGTGCTTGGTGGGTTTCCTCCAGGTACTCTGGTTTCCTCCCACAGTCCAAAGACCTGTGGGTTAGGCTAATTTGTGTTCCTAAATTGCCCGTAGTGTGTGTATGTGTGTGAGCCTTGCTATGGATTGGCACCCTGTCCAGGGTGTACCCCACCTCGTGCCCTGGGATAGGCTTCAGGCCCCCTGTGACCCTGTACACAGGATAAAAGTGGTATAGATGATGATAGAGTGAGTAGTTGTAAATCCATACTAGCATTTAATTTTAGAATAGAATTTTTAGTTTAGAATAGAATTTATTTCTGTGAGATAAAGGAGTCTCCAGGTTCAGCACTTTGCATTTTCTCTGCATTTGTTTGTCTTTTTAGCATCAAGAGAGATGAGAAGGAGATGTGATTGATAGTGATCATTTATTTTGTGTATCTTCCACAGCATTAAGAGCACTTAGAAAGAAATAATAAGTACATGTTCTTTAATTAATGAATATATCATAATAGATAATTGCTTTGTGTCATGAGACACTATCCATCATACTTTTATTGACAAATAATCAACTTCATAGCTGTGATGATACTGTACAGCCCACACACCATGCCATGATTGATTATTTTCCTATAACAGCACATCATATCGAGTTTTATTTTTAACATAGCAAAGGATAAACAATTAATGTAAAACTATAGAGTTACTGTCTTTCACTTACCTGAAAGTAAATAGTTCTTAATAAAATACATCATATTATGGAATTCAGCATATATACATCAGATGTATCTGATTTTTCTTAACATTAACAGTTGTTATTGTGTACTTGTATTTCTAATGGATAAGGTAAGCATGATACATACTGTAGTGTCTTTTTTAAGTCATCACAGCATTAGCATCAGAGTACTATTGTGTAAGTACTGTAAATATGAGCGTTTATCATTCATACACTTATAATATGTTGAGTCTCAATATTCAGTACTCGAATGTCATCATTAATAGCTTTTCTGTGAAATTTAATTTGCGAATGTGATTCTCCGAAATGAAGCAGAAAAGGCTGTTTAGGCCACGCATACGCGGTCATCATGATCTAAATAAAAAAACTATCAGACACTAACAGCCACCAGGGGTTAATACAAACTGACACACTGCCTGTTATATTTGGGTGTTCATGATTTTTCTTTCCCCGTTACAAAAGAGCTGCTAATGCAATAACACAAGCAGTAATGAGTGTTAGTCATTAGAGATGCAAATCGTTCTGCTGGACTCCACTGAGACTGCAATCAGTGCAACATTACACAAATATAAACACATTATCCCTCATTATAGAGCAAAGGCAGCTTTCTGACTCCATCACACACATACACGCACACATGCACACACACAAACACACACACACACATACACAATGGACCTAATCCAGCTGGTTGCCATGGAATCACTGGGGAAGGAGGTTGAAAAACAGAGAGAATGCATAAATAAAATTGTGTGTTCATATATATATGTGTGTGTGTGTGTATATGTATCTGTATAGATATGCATGCATTTATATGTGCCTGTGCATCACAGATGTCACTTTTATTTTTTTATTGGTGGTTATGTATGTGTTCATATTTCTAGTAAAAACATATGCTTCCCTGTTCTTTCCCCTGAGCTTCAGCACATTGTACAGATGTGAGATAATCTAAAGAGACATAGATAATGTAGTTTTGAAGCCCAAGGCCACAACTTTCCTACATCCAATAGTCGCATCCATGCAGAATAAAATATCACTGATCGTAGAGGTCAGCCAGATCAAGGGTACTAATACAGGAACGAAGAGTAAGATCAGATTGTTCTAGACAATCCTGCGATTTCAGAACAAATCATAAGTTTTTTTTTGTATTTGCTTACAACATATTATTCTTTAAATACTTAGGGGCAAACAACTACTGGCCAGAAGTTGCAATAGTGCTTATTTTATAAATGTACAGTAAAGACCTTTGAACCAGCTGATCGGGAAACGAGGGGAAAAAAATTTTGCACCTAACCTTGAGTAGGCATAAAAGTCAAATTCAAGACCATTTCCATGGTAATTGGTTTAAATATTAGCAAGTTCATGGCAAGCCTGTAGTTTCTTAAGATTACATTCAAACTCTTTCTCCTTTACACAGTCACGCATGCATACATTTAAGTACAATAATCTAACCCAACATTCATCAATCATGATCAAAATCTCTTTCTCTTTCTGTACATTGACCTGAAGTCTTTGTTTTTCCCATACAGTAGAAATAATATTACCCTGAGAAGCAATGTTCTACACCCATCTGACAACAAGCTTCAGAATCCTAAAGACTGTAAATTAATTGGCTCTTTAAAATGTATGCAATAGCACACTCTTATACAGTATAAGTGGTTTCTTAAGGGAACACTAGCTTTAAAGGGAACACTATTAAACAAGGTGAAGAGTTTAGAGCAGCGATACTTTAAAACAACTTTGACATTTTTCATCATTTGCAGTGACAGTCAAGACCAGACTATTCTTAGGCACATTATAGTCAAAATGCATTGATTATTTAGCAAAAGATAGACATCTGGTGTATGAAATATATTATTATCATTAATGCGATTCATATATTCCACATTAACTTATGTTGACTTCATCCAGATGTCGTTGCAGTGGATGTGCAGTTTATCCTGGGAACACTAGGCACAAGGCAGAAAGAAAGATGGGTCAGCAATTCACCACGCAAACAAACTCACAGCTAGAGTATTAAATCCACTTATCAGTTTGTCTTTGGAGAACTTTGAGGAAATCCACCTGGACACAACAAGAAGAGACAGAAAACCCGAGCTCAGGATCAAACTGGGAGCTCTGGAGCTGCAAGGCATCAATGCTACCAAATACACTGTGGTTTTAATTGACTTATCTTGGCAACATCTTTGAAATAAGATGTCAAATTTTCAACCATGAATTGAAACAAGCTGCAAGACCGTATTGATTCACAGGGAGCAATAATTCTCAGGTCTCTCCAGCATCAGCATTGCCAGCAGCTACACCAAGCAATTAGAGGAGACACATGATAATAATGTGTAAACATCTTTGTTTAAGAGCTTTGGCTGGGCCCGACCATATTTTCCCCTCCGAACAAGCCCTCCAAGAGGCGAGCCCAGATCAGCAAGTATAACCAAACATCACTAATCCCTTAATTAGTGCCCCATCAGAGCCCAGTAAATGCCTGATTAGGAACAGCTGCTGGGCACTTTTGCCTTTTCCCTCTTTTCTCAGTGTGAGTATTAGACTACCAGAGCACCCGCCTGAAGAGCGGAGCACAGTGGAGTGAATGATTGGCAGTGGGAGATAGAGAGACGAGTAATGACAGCCGGCTGAGGAAAAAGATTGCCAAAAAATATCAGAAAATGACAAATAGAGAGGCAGAGAGAAATGTCGAGGAAGTGTTGACAGATCTTCAAGTTGTATTTGCAGCGCAGGAGATGGTGTATTGTCTTGTTTGTTGCATCATAAAGTAAAAGCCCAAGTATTTTATATTTATATA